>JADRCD010217224.1:0-28922 GCA_019843815.1 Montemys delectorum
CTTCTTCTTCTTCTAACATTGTCTCATGTAGTCAGGCCTGGATTATAGGGCTGTTCTATCACACAAGACTTTTTTTTCTTTTTTTAAACAAAGTTTTATTTATATTTAAATTTTATTTATTTTTAAGTGTATATGTTGTTCTGTCTGTCTGTATGCCTGCACACCAAAAGAGGGCATTAGATCACTTTATAGATGGTTGTGAGCCACCATGTGGTTGCTGGGAATTGAACTTGGGACCTTTGGAAGAGCAGTCAATACTCTTAACTGCTGAGCCATCTCACCAGCCTCATTTTTGTTGTTGTTGTTGTTGTTTGTTTGTTTGTTTGTTTAAATGTAATTGGTTATTTTGCCTGCATGCATGTGTACAGCATTTATGCCACAATTATTTATTTTATTATTGTGTCTGTGTGTATTATGTGCACATATGAGTTTGCTAGAAAGCACCCATGGAGGCAAAAGGACCACTATGTGGAGCAAGGTTCTCTCCCACTACATGTTGGGCATTCCAGGGACCATTCAGCTTTGTAGGGCAACTGTTCATTCCTAGCTGAGCCATCATGTCTCTCTCTCTCTCTCTCTCTCTCTCTCTCTCTCTCTCTTTTGTTGTTGTTGTTTTGGGTTTTTTTTTGTTGTTGTTTTTTATAGACAGGGTTTCTCCATGTAGCCCTGGCTATTCTGGAACTCACTCTGTAGACCAGGCTGGCCTCGAACTCAGAGATCTGCTTGCCTCTGCCTCCCAAGGGTTGGAATTAAAGGTGTGTGCCACCACTGCCGGCTCTCTTTTGTTTTTTGAGACAGGCTCTCACACTGTAACCCAGGGTGGCTTGGAACTCCTACAATCCTCCTGTCTAGTTTTTGGAGTTTTAGTATTACAGGTGTGAGCCACAGCCCTTAGCTTCCAACGATTTACCGCTCCTCTAATACCAAGCCCATGAGCTTCCTTCCCGCTGACTCGCGTGCTTCTGTAGGCCCACCACCTCACACCCAGTTGGCTAGTACCGAGTTAACTCTTGACTTGGTTAGTGTCTCCCCTGCCAGTTAGATTGTGACCTGATTTTAGTAGGCACCTGTGTCAGATTGGCTTTCAGATAGGAGCCACGTACACAACAATATAAACAACTGACTGGACAAAAACTAAGAATTCTTGCATAGGTCAAGAAAGTCCCTCTGGCACAGGTAGCCAAGAGGCTGGCCAGCCATCCCGCGTCCTTGGCAAAGGTCAAGACAGGCTGTGTCCCTGTGAACGAATAGGCTGTGAGTGCAACAGTGTCCAGCAGGTGGCGCCGCAGACCCGAGGCCTTGGGCTCTCTAGCCACTCCGGGAGAGGCAATACGAGGTCACGCAGCCCCTTTGACTTCCGCCCCGGTGACCCACGCGGCTCAGCCCCGGGCACATCCTTACCGGGCGCGCTGTCGAGTTCTCGCATCCCTACTTTCTGCCGCCTTGCGCGCCATGGTCCCCACCCGGGTCCGGACCGGTAGATGGGTGGCAGCGGCCAGGGCGGCCCAGAGGCGCCCCCGCGTGGACAGCTTGGGACAGCCTCGGAGTCCTAAATGCGCGAGCACGCGCGCGGCGCTTTACGTGCACGTGAGTGGTCAGGGGAGCGCTGAAGGAGGCGGTGGCCGTGGCTGTTCCGTTAATAGTCCACCTGCACTGTATCCGTGCCTAACATCACCTCTGGCACAACATCTGTCCACGTCATACGCCACTGGAATAAGTGTTGGGCCAAAGACCTCAAGTCTGGTGCTCACTAGCTGGGTGACCTTTTGGAACCTGTTTTGTCTCACTAAAGTGGGCATAGTAATCTCATCGCTGTCTGCCCACGGGGCGCAGAGTGGCTTAGTTGTCGCACCCTGCGCTGACCAACCTCAGAATGGGAACAGGGGTGTGTGAGATAAACTCTGGGGCAGCCCAGAGCCCCGCCTTAGCTCACACAAGCATTCCCTGTCCCCAGTGGCCTTATTGCGAGAAGCGCTGCAGCTACTGCAACTTCAATAAGTACATCCCCCGCGGCGTGGAGGAGGGGGCCGTGCGGAATTGCCTGGTGACTGAGGCAAGGACGCTGCTGCGGCTCAGCGGGGTGCAGAGGTCAGTAGACAAGGGGACAGTAGACAAGGTCTTGGGGGGAGAGGACACTACAGGAGGACGTCCTCGGGTTTTATGTCTCCATCCTCTTTCTCTAGGGTGGAGTCTGTGTTCTTTGGTGGGGGAACCCCGAGTCTGGCCAGTCCCCACACTGTGGCTGCTGTCCTGGAGGCCGTGGCACAGGAAGTCTACCTGCCTGCAGATTCGGAAGTCACCTTGGAGGCCAACCCCACTTCAGCCCCAGGTCCCAGGCTGGCAGCTTTTGGGGCAGCAGGAGTGAACAGGTTGTCCATTGGTTTACAGGTGACCTATCTCACTCACCCTACCCCAGTGCTCCCAGACCCTAGAGTGGTGTTCAGTCATTGGGAAAACATTTCTGAGTACCAGGGTCCAGTACACAGTAGAATGTGTAACACTTTTCTTTTCTTTCTCTCTTTCTCTGTCTATCTCTTTCTCTTCCTTCCTTCCTTCCTTCCTTCCTTCCTTCCTTCCTTCCTTCCTTTCTTTCTTTCTTTCTGTTTGTTTTTCAAGACAAGGTTTCTCTGTGTAGCCCTGGCTGTCCTGGAACTCACTCTGTAGACCAGGCTGGCCTCAACCTCAGAGATTTGTCTGCCTCTAGCTCCCGAGTACTGGGATTAAAGGCCTCATGGGCCACCCCACCCGGCTTCTCTCTCTCTTTCATGACAAGGTCTTACTGTCCACTCTGACCTGGAACTTGTTATGGTGGATCCTCACCACCTACGCTGGTTGGGGATGGCGGCCTGCCTGTAATCCTAGCACTCGGAGGCACAGATGGAGGAGTCTTTTCTTCACCTTGCCTAATGCTGGCTAGCCAGACTTAACCATATCAACTGTGGTTTTGACTCAGTGAGGAAGGTGGCAAAAAATTAAGGAAGATAGACTGGAGACATGGCTCAGAGGTAAAGAGTGTCGGCTGCCCTTCCGGGGGACCTGGGATCAATTCCCAGCAACCACATGCTGATTCATAACCATCTGTAATGAGATGTGGTGCAGGCATGTATGCAGGCAGAATGCTGTATATATAATAAATAAATAAATCTATAAAAAATTAAAGAAGACCCCAATATCAACCGTGACCTTACACACACATACACACACACACACACACACACACACACACACAAATGCAAACACACACACACATTCACCCCCACCCTCACACACATGTGGACACATATACACCCAGGCACACTTCACATATACAGACATGAAAGAAAGGAAGGAAATAAACAGGGTGTGGCTTGTTCTGTGATTGGAGACATGGGGCAGGCTGGCAGCCAGATCATGGCATGGTAATGCTACCTCTAGAGGAACCTCCGAAGGCTTAGAGTACTGAGGAGAGCCCAGCCTGATGAAATCCTGGAAGCCTTCCTGGAGGAAATGATGTGTGTGTGAGACAGAGCAGGTGTTTACCAGATAGGAGGGTGTGGGAGGAAAGGGCACAGGATGTGGAAGAATTTTGCATGTTTGAGGGGAAGCTGTCTCATTCCTGTCATTGGAGAGGCTGGAGACAGGCTGCCAAACAAGACTGAAAGCCTTCAGCTTCTGTGGAAGTTTGGGGTTTCTCCCAGTGGAGAGCCTCTGAAGGTGCGTTTATGAGTCAGGAGACATCTCTCTAGGTTGACCTCTGTTGACCTCTGGTGTGTGCGTGTCCAGGATTGCCATCCCTACCACCCCTATTTACCACCGGGTGCTTCTGGTGGAGTGCCCCACCTAGGCTGGGGTGTAGCATATCTGGATGCTCTTGCTCAAAATGCTTCCTTTTTTTTTTTTTTTTAAATCCCCCCCCCCATCCTATTTGGTTTTTTGAGACAGGATTTCCCTGTGTAGCCCTGGCTGTCCTGGAACTCACTCTGTAGACCAGGCTGGCCTTAACCTCAGAGATCTGTCTGCCTCTAGCTCCCGAGTACTGGGATTAAAGGCCTCATGGGCCACCCCACCCGGCTTCTCTCTCTCTTTCATGACAAGGTCTTACTGTCCACTCTGGCCTGAAACTTGTTATGTAGCTTCAGGAAGCTTTGAACTCCTGATCCTCCTGTCTCCACCTCCCCAGGTAATGGGCCTTACAGATGTGCACTACCACCTGGCTCCACTTATGAGGAAACGTTAGGTAAAACTAAATTAAGAGACCTTTGGGTCTGAATGTGGCAGGCACACAACTGTCATCTTACTACTCAGCAGGCTGAGGCAGGAGGGTTGCCATGAGTTCAAAACCAGCTTGAGCCCTTGACTGAGACTCTGGCTCAGAAGGAAGCAAGTAAGCCAGCCCTTTCGGAGGCTGCTGGTTATGGTTTGTCGTGCAGAGATAGGGACCCTCACTGAGCTTTTACACTTAAGCTAATTGAAAATGTAAAAAGTTAATTTAAAAAGAAGGGCCATAGAGATGGCTTAGTGGATAAAGAAAGAGACTTGCTACCAAGCCTGATGAGTTCTATTCCCTATTCAGAACTTACATGGCGGAAGGAAAGAACCAACGCCTCTAACTTAACCTTTGATCTCTATATAATCACTATTGTGTACCCTCCATAATTAGTATAAATATATTATAAACATAATAAATAAAATATTTGCTTTTATAATAAATATAATAAAACATTTTCTAATACATATAATAAATATAATAACAGTATAATATAATAACTATAAAAATAAATAATACAAAAGTAGTAATGTTATAAATATAATAAATATTACAATATTGGGGGGAAACCTGTTAGATTTAGAATCACCCACTTCTAAATTCCTGGTTGGACATTGCAGTTACTTACAATCTCCGAACCTTAGCTTTCTCATCTGTCAAATAGAACTGAGGGCTGAGCATTGTGACACACGTCTCTCCTCCCAGCACTCAGCAGGCAACGGCAGGATACCCACAAGTTTGAGGCCAACCTGGGCTACTTAGTGAGGTCCCATCTAGTCAGCACTATAGTAAGACCCTGTCTCAAAAGGAAAGAAAACAAAAGAGGATTTTAAGGGTTAAAGGCACCTTGCGGAGTAGCTCTCTGGGTCTGCCTTGACTCACTCCCATCTGCCTGTTGTGTGTTCTTCACATCTGTGCCCTAAATAAGGCCGAGTGTTGCTGCCTCCCTCTGGGACAGCATTTACACCAGACCCTCTCTCTGCAGTCCCTGGATGACACGGAGCTGCAGCTGCTGGGCCGGACTCACTCAGCCAGCGACGCTTTACAGACTCTGGCGGAGGCCAGGCTCCTTTTCCCTGGCAGAGTGTCGGTGGATTTGATGCTGGGGTTACCGGCACAAAAGGTGGAGCCGTGGCTTCAACAGCTTCAGAAACTGCTGTACCACTGTGATGACCACCTCTCCCTCTACCAGCTGACCCTGGAACGGGGCACCTCACTCTTTGCCCAGGTGCAGCAGGGTACCCTCCCGGCCCCTGACTCGGACTTGGCTGCTGAGATGTACCAGGAGGGCAGGACGGTCCTTCGAGAAGCTGGCTTTCGCCAGTATGAGGTCTCTAACTTTGCACGGAACGTGAGTTCAGGCTGATGACGGGCAGGGATGGGGGTGGGGGTGGGGGTGGGGGTTGGGTGGGGGTGGATTGCTGTGGGGTGGGGAGTGAGAATGGTGGTATTGTACAGAATTAGAGGGTTGAGATATGACCCAGGGACTGAGGCCTTTTGAAGAGAAGGGTTCCTGTTGGGTCTCTGAGACCTGAGGTGGTGGGAAATTCTAATCAGATGCCCAGGACCTAAATAGAAGCCAACATCACCTACTTCTGTGCTGACGATTCCCACTTTCCCCACAGGGGGCGCTCAGTGCTCACAACTGGACATACTGGCAGTGTGGTCAGTACCTTGGCATTGGGCCTGGTGAGTCGATCGTGAACAACCGAAAGCATGATTCAGGAGAGGAACATTCTGGTTGTGTGAACTTGGACTGCTCATTTAGCCACTCAGAGCCTGCATTTCCTCATGCAAACTACACAAGACCTCTCTATAGAACTGTGGAATGCGAATTTTCAAGCCTTTGTAGCTTGGTAGTTCTTTCTGCGTCTGGCATAGATGAGAAGCCCCTGGGGGCTTGTTACAATGCCGAATGCTGGCCCCTACCTCCAGGACTTCTTACGGGCAGGGCTGGAGCAGGGCCTGAGGATTTTTTACATTTATAGTAGTTGCTTTGGGGACCACCCTTGGGAAAGCTCCCTGATTTCAATCTGATAATTCACCACTGTTAGCTTCTCTTAATGTGTGTGTGTGGTGGTTGTTCATTGCCATCCTTAGGAGCCCATGGACGATTTGTGCCCCAGGGAGCTGGAGGCCATACCCGGGAAGCACGGATCCAGACACTGGAGCCAGACAATTGGATGAAAGAGGTGATGCTCTTTGGTCATGGCACCCGGAAGTGCGTTCCCCTGGGCGAGCTGGAGCTGTGAGTACCTGGGTACACAGGGCTCTTCCCTAGGGTCTCCTGCACCCCGGAAGCTACTCCATGGTTTTACATCTTTTTTTTTTTTTTTTTTTTTTTTTTTATTATTACCTGCTTTGCCCCTCCCACTGTGCCCCATACCACGTGAGTTCTAAGCACACTATTACATGCCAGCAATGGGTTTGAAGAATGTGAGTTCTCATCTCTAAGGTCCCATGGTGATTTTTCTTTCAGGCTGGAGGAGGTTTTGGCTATGGGGCTGCGCACAGATGTTGGGCTCACTCACCAGGTAAGGGACTGGGTGGGGGGGGGATCTCAGATACTATCAGCTCCTCCTAGGAGTTAGCGAATCGGTCACTTCCCAGACCCTACCCCCTCCATCCTCTAGGTTGGCAACTAGAAGTTGGACCTGGGCCAACTGAAGTCTGGTGACAGAAGCCGTGGGTAGTGTTGTATGACCGTTAAAGATTGCACCTAGAGCTTCATGATGCTCTATGCTGGGCAGATGCTCCACCACTGAGCTTTTATTCACCATGAAATCCAGATGTGGTGTGTGTGACCACTTTCTGTAGCCAGCCACATGGCCCTCGGCCAGCTCGTTGCCCTGACTCTTCTGTTTCCTAGCACTGGCAGCAGTTTGAGCCCCAGCTGACCCTGTGGGACGTGTTTGGAGCAAGCAGGGAGGTGGCGGATCTGCTAGCACAGGGTCTGTTGCTGCTGGACCATAGGTATGTTGAGAGTATTGTGCAGAGACGGCTTCGCAGTCCCTGGGAGCTCGTGACTACAGAGTGGGGCATGGGAGGGCTGCCATAATGGGTGTGCCACAACTAAATGTGTCCCTCCTCTTCAGCGTCATAAGAAACAAGGAAGACCAATAGAGAAGGGTGTGTGGGCTGCCAGGGGTGGGCAGGGATGGGTCTTCGTGGTAAAGTTAGAGTCACATCCAGACTTCTCGGTTTTCCAGGGGTCTCCGGTGTTCCTGGGAGGGTCTAGCTGTGCTGGACTCCCTGTTATGGATCCTCCTACCTCAACTCCAAGAGGCCTGGCAGCACAGGCCTCCCTCACCCGTGTCAGGAGGATGACCAGACATTCCTGTATCATGGGGCAACACCAGTCAGACTTGGAGGGCTGGGCCAGCATGGTGAGCATCTGCCTGTAGGTGCCATCTCTGCTCTGAAGCGTTATTTCTTGCCTCTGACACCCCCATGGGAATGGATGTGGTCAGTTGGGTGGAAGGCTCTCTCTGTCCCAGGGCCTGGTATCCCACAGAGCATCTCAGGGGTCACAGGTCAGCATGTATTCCGTGATTAGGATGTATTCACCCCACACTGCCTTTTTTTTTTTTTTTTCTCGTGACAGGGTTTCTCTGTGTAGCCCTGGCTGTCCTGGAACTCACTCTGTAGACCAGGCTGGCCTCAAACTCAGAAATCCACCTGCCTTTGCCTCCTAAGTGCTGGGATTAAAGGCGTGCGCCACCACCGCCCAGCCACACTGGCTTTTGTTGGTTTTTTTTGGACACCAAATTAACAAGAAATCTTTCTACAGGGAACTATATTTGTCAGAGAAGCCTCTCTCTCTCGTTCTAGAGGGAAGCCCTGAGTTAGCTTCTATGACTCAGTAGACCTAAATCCCCTCCAGATATCTTAAACAAGAGGAAATAGAGGGACGAGGTATTTTCAAAACCATTTGAAGGGATGGAGAGATGGCTCAGTGGTAAGAGCACCGTTTTCTCTTCTAGGGGACCAGAGTTCAATTCCCAGCAGCCACGTGGCAGCTCACCACCATCTGTAACTCCCATTCCAGGGATCTGGCACTCTCTTTTGACCTCTGCATGGACCAGACACCTATGTGGTACATAGATATTCATCAAGACAAAACACTCATATACATAAAGTAAAAATAAATTAACCAAAAAAAAAAAGATTTTTATTCAAAGCATTTGTTGCACAGAAATATATCCTATACTCTGGTATGCCTCATTGTTTCCTAAGGGTTGAAGTCAGGTTCAAAGTTTTTTGGTTTTTGGTTTTTGGTTTGGGTTTTGGGTTTTTTGTTTGTTTGTTTGTTTGTTTTTTGTTGTTGTTTTGTTTTTTCCAGACAGGGTTTCTCTGTATAGCCCTGGCTGTCCTGGAACTCACTCTGTAGACCAGGCTGGCCTTGAACTCAGAAATCTGCCTGTCTCTGCCTCCCAAGTGCTGGGATTAAAGGCATGTGCCATCACTCTCTGTCTCAGGTTCAAAGTTTCAAGAATTATTTTAATTTTTATTATTTATTTGTTTTTTTAAGATTGGGTTTCTCCGTGTGGCCTTGGCTGTCCTCGAACTCACTCTGTAGACCAGACTGGTCTAGAACTCACAGAGATCTGCCTGCCTTTGCCTTCCAAATGCAAGGAAAAGCTTGTACCAACACTGCCCAACTTTTAATTTTTTTAAAATGCAAGGAGAGTATTAGATCCTCTGGAGACAGAGTTACAGAGAAATGTGAGCCATCTTTCCTGTGTTCCATACTCTGGTCCTCTGGAAGAGCAGGGACACTCTCTCCTGCTGAGCTATTTCTCCAGCTCCTATTTTTAATTTAAAAAATTGTTTTTTTTTCCTTGAGACAGTGCCATATATATTCGAGACTGCAAACTCACTGTATAGCTGAAGATAATGTTTAGCTTATGATCCCCCTGCCTCTACCTCCCAAGTGCTAAGATCACAGGCATGCACCACCACACCCATTTTTCTGTGGTTCTGGACCTCATGCTCTGAGGCAAACACCACCATCTACATCTCCAGCCCTAGCAGGTTCAGTATTTTTTTTAATTTAAATTTATCTATTTTACTATGTAAGTTTAAGTATTTTGTGTGCATGCTTGAATGTGCACACCATGTGTGTGCCTGTTGGGTCCCTAGGAACTGGTATTGTGGATGGCTGTAAGCCACAATGTGGGTGCTGGGTATTGAACGTGGGTCCTCTGCCAGCTCCAACAAGCGCCCGTAACTGCTGAGCCATCTCCAGCCCCAAGGGTTCAGTACTGCACAGCTGTGTCTTTTCTTTGAAATTAAGGAGCTCATTACCGGTGGCATGATTCCGTGAGACCAAATGTCCCATCGTCTCATAATGATTTGACCAGTGAGGTTAGCACTTACTAGTGATTCTTTGCCAAATCATTTTTTAAATTTACATACATATTTTTAAAGAGTTACTTATGTATACAGTTGCTCTATCTTTGAGGGTATCGGATCTCACTATTAGATACTTATGAGGTATCATGTGGGTGCTAGGAATTGAACTCTGGACCTCTGGAAGAGCATACAGCACTCTTAACAGCTAAGCCATCTCCCCACCCTCAAACTTCTGTATGTATTTTATGCAGATGAGTGTTCTATTTGTATGTACGCCTACATGACAGAATCAGGCATCAGAATCAGAATCAGACAGAGAGGGTATCAGATTACAGATGGTTGTGAGCCACCATGCGGTTGCTGGGAATTGAACTCAGGACCTCTGGAAGAGCAGCCAGTGCTCTTAACCCTTGAGCCATCTCTCCAGCCCAGCTGAATCATTTCTTAAGTTGAGGATTGCAAAGTATTGGTTTCTGATTCTATTATTCCTTCCTGGATATGGGGCAGGGGGCGGGGGCTGCCGTAATGGCGATGTCTCAACTAGATGTGCCCCAGCTCTTCAGAGTGACGCATTTCTTCCTGATAATGCAAGCCCTTCCTTCTCCCCTGCCGCCTACAGGGGAATCAGAGACAGCCTCGTGATGTGAAACCTCCCCCTTCCACTGAGACCTATAGGAAGGGACCCCCCCTTCCCCACTCTACCTTGGGGAACTTGAATCCTCTTTGGAACCCCAGCCATGTTGTCTATGTGTCTATGGCACTTGAGCCCAAATGCTCATGCTGCCGCACGCTATGCAGCTGCATATTTATGTGTCTGTGGCACTGATATTTTTTTTTTGAATAAATCTCTTACCCCAAAAGACAAACCTGCATATCTCCTCCTTGAGCCACTTCCAGCCCTTCATTCTTGACTTGGAAATTGTATGCCATGCGTGTGTGTGTGTGTGTGTGTGTGTGTGTGTGTGTGTGTGTGTATGTGTGTGTGTTTTGTTTCATTGTGCTAGGGCTAGAACTAGTGCATGATGAAAGGCAGGGATCCCCCCCCCCCCATACACACACACTGCTTAGGAGTAAGCACGTATATTTCCCATGTGCCGGTGGGTGTGAATGCTAGTCCTTTTTTGACCCTGTGGTAACGTGGTAACTGTTACTTTATTTATGAACTAGTCACCTAGCACCAGTTGTCTGCCGGGCACCGCACTGGGCATGGACAGAGGAATAAGAGCTGTCTGTGCTCTTAGGGAGCTTGATTCCATGTTGACAGATGTTCAGAGAGATAAAGCGTGTTGGTTAAGGTGTTACAGACAGCTATGGGAGCCCAAAGAGCACTGGGTTTTGGGGGGCTGAAAGGAAGAGAAAAGGAGAAAGGTATTTTTCTTACCAATTCTTGTTCCCCTAGAGCCCCGGTGAGCCTAGGCTTAGAGCAGCTGATGGGTGGCCGGTGCCACTCAAGGGTACCCCTGCCCCAGCCTTCCCTTGATCTTGATATTCAAGAAGCTAGCACAGGGCTAGGGGAGGGGCTCCATCAGATAAACCCTGGCCACTCGAGTTTCTCCTAACTGCCAAGGCTTGTGCCACCTCAGATGTCTGCGCCCTCCCTCCCTGCTCGGCACCTCAGGGAGCCTGTGTAGGGGCTGGATGAGAGCCAGGACCAGATCAGGTTGGCCCCAGTCACCTTCCTTGACTCAGCCTGGTCCCACCCTTTCCTGATGAATCAGAACCTCCTGGAGGTGGAGCCCAGGAATCTAGCTGTTGAGTGCTTCCTCAAGGCTCCAAAACCAGGCCCAGTTTGGTAAGCCCTGAAGATTGTCTCTCCCCCCCCCACCCCCCATCTTCCATCCTGGGGTCGGGACAGGAGGCGTTGGGCTACTTCCCAACATGGCAGTATTGGAATGGGATTCTTCCGTGGCTTATTCATCAAATGGGTGATCTTCCATTTTGGGACACTGGTCGCTGTCTTCTCAGTACTGTTCTGTGTTTTTAGATGGGGTTTCATGTAACCTGGCCTTGAGTTCTGTGTAGCTGAAGGTAACCTTAAACATCTGATTCTGCTGCCTCCACCTCCCAAGTGCTAGGATTTACAGTCATGTCCTACTGTGCCTGGCCTCATCGTCTGCATTTAAAATAACTCTAGGTTACATGGAATGCCTAATATGGAATAAATCTGTGTAAATAGGGCCATTGAGATGGCTCAGTGGGTATAGGCACTTGCCATCTAGCCTGATGATCCTGGTTCAATGCCCGGGACCTCCAGAGTAGGAAAGAGCTGCCTCCTGAAAGTCATTTTCTAACTTCCACATGAGTGCCGTGGCGTGTACAAATGCCCCAAATAAATAAATGGAACTTCTAAAAGAAGGAGTGGCTGGAGCAGTGGCCCATCAGTTTAGAGCGGTTACTACTTTAGCAGAGGACTTGGATTCTGCATGGAGCCACTCACCTCATGGCTTGCTCCCCAAGTTCCAGGGGATCTGACATCTTCTGGGCTCTGCAGAGGCCAGAAGGCATGCATCTGGTACACATACAAGCAAGTGAACACTCACACACGTAAACTTTTCTAAAAAATAATTTTAAATAACAATACAATATATAGTATATAGTATGAAGTACATAGTATATAATATATAATACTGTATTGTTTAGGATATAATGACCAGGAAGAAAATATGTAGGTGTTCAATACAGAAGCAATTTCTATCCCTGAAAATTCCCCATTGGAAACTTGTTGTTAAATCTGCAGATAATGGACCCACAGATATAACATCCCAGTACCTCATCTTGAGCAGCTCCTAATGAAGATCCATTTTATTCTAGCCCCACTCTGTGGCACCATCCATTCCCTGGGATGAAAGCACATTTTCCTTTGCTTGATTCAGCCAAGAAAGCCACAGAATGAGTTTTATAGCTGCTCAGCATTGGCTGCTACTCCTCGGAGTATGGGGTTGGGGGGGGGGGGGGATTGTAGAAAGCTGTGAAGGGCATGAGACGTGCCCAGCCTCAGCTGTAAGAAGTGAAGGGTGGACCACTGTCTGTGTGTCCCTCTGTCACAGGGACCTGCACTGTGCACTCAGACTGTTGTGGCAATCTGTTCTCAGAGTGGAGCCGACAGTGGGCAGAGGAGCAGCTCAGCATGGGGGATGAGCAGATTATCATTGGCTGTGCAGCTAGTATATTTTCAGGTAGTGCAGCACAATTGAGACTAAGTTGTCAGGTATAGTGTGTAGTTCAAGCATTCAAAGATTAACCATTTCTAGCTGGGCGTGGTTGTGTGGCTCAATGGTAGAGTGCTTACCTAGCATGCACCATCCCTGGATCCCAAGTACTGAGAGAAAGATTTACCACTGTTAAGATGCTCTGAAGAGGATGAGGGTGTAGCTTAGGTATCAGAGGCTTGCGAGCATACACTGGTGAGATTCCCCAGCACTGAATGAGCCTGCCAGGTGGCCAATGTCTGGAGCTCAAAGTCAGCTTCAGCGACATAGCATTTTGGAGGACAGCCTGGGCTATGTGGGACCAAAACTCCAAACTAAAACAGAACTGACTTTGTGACAACGTTGAATCTTCCTAAACGCTGGGCATCTGTCTCTCCATTGGTTGAACTCTCTGATTTCCTTAACCAGTGTTTGTAGTGTGCCTTATCTTATAAGTGCAAGCATACATAGTCAGTTGTCTAGAACCGAGCAGAAGACTCCCAGATCTTCAGATCTCCTGTCTTGTCTTTTCTTTCTCATCTTACCTTCTTTTCCCTCAGGGGAATTTTAAAGCCAACTTTTAAACTACTGTAGACAAGCAACATTGGAAACATTAGGCAGGATCGTAAATGGGGGGGGGGGGGACACGGTAATGTCCACACTGTTTTTATCTGCTCATGTTTCCTTCCTGTGCGTGTCCAGCATGAGCCATATTTTTGCTGAGCACCCAGGCGCTCGCAGGTCTAATTTTGTACTGTGTCTCTTTCCGTTCTCGTTTTTCACGAGCACTTCTCCCCTGAGCACCGCAGTCCTAATCTTTCTCTTCTTAATTGTTGAACAGTGTTTCAGTGAGTGGATTGTCTAATAATCATCACCCTAATATAAGTCGCTCACACGGTTACCTATGCTGAGTACTGCTGCCGCGGAGTGTGTTGTTATGGCTGTCTTTGCTTCCTTCCTGTGGATTGTCTCCTCAGGTCGGTGCCCTAGAAGGAGATAATGAGGTTAAAGGGCGTAAGTGCTTTAATAATCCTTGGTATGAATTACTATATTATTTTCCAGAGGGTTTTCAAAAAAAAAAAAACCCTCTGCTAAATAAAAATACTCATCTCTTTTTCAACCACATAAAAAAAAATTATACTACAGAAATTTCTACAACATCCAGACAACAGTCGTTCCAGACAGCTCGTGATGCATAGATATATATGTAGATGGAGAGATAAAAATAATTTTTTCACAAAAGGGATCACATTTCTATGCCAGTTTTGTAGCCTGCAGCCTGGTGTTTTTCTTTTCTTTTCTTTTCTCTCCTTTTCTTTTCTTTTTTTCTTCTTTTTTTTTCTTTTCTTTTCTTTTCTCTTCTTTCCTTTTCTGTTTTTAAAAATTCAACATGTTCTGGGAATTTCTAATTGGTTCTTTCCCTAGGTGTGTCTGGGTGCTGGAATGGTGTAGTGGGGCCATTGCTGTAAGCCTGAAGCTGTACTAAGGATTTTTAATCTGAGTTTAGTTTGTTGAAGTACAACAAGACCCAGTGGGAGACAGTGCCTCTTTCACAGACAAAGTCAACAGACTCAAAGAAATTGCCCAAGATCACATGGCTAAGCAGTGCTGGGGACTGCTGTGCCAGCCAAAGTCCTCGAATCCCAAAAGCAGATGCTAATACTAAGTAGCCCAAGAACATATTTTAAGAATGTTTGTTTGATGGTTTTTAATTAGCTTTTTTATTGTGTCTTTTTTTTTTTTAAGTGAAGACCCTTTACCGGTCTTGCTTCTGAGTGCCTACAGGAGCCAGGAGGAGAGGAGGACGACCAGGGAGGGTGGTTTCCACAGCATCGACTTACACACAGGACAAGCACCAAGTCATGGTTGAGCTTAGAATGTGACAGCATAGGACAAGGAAGGACAGATGTTGGGGAGTTGAGTACCATTAAAAACTGCAGCCACCCCGAGCTGGGGGTCTTGGAGCTGGGGGTCTTTGGGGACATGGTCAGCTCCAAACCAAGAGGAATTAGAAGACAATTGGAAGATGGACTTCTCAGCAGCTGGGATGAAAGGACCACTCCCAAACCCCTGCAGGATCCCTCTTCCCAGCCTCTCTGATCTGGTGGGAAGGGGACAGGTCTAGGGCTACCAATCCTCCAGACAGGGACTGGAGGCAATTCGCTTGTAATTCGTGCTTGATCCTTGTGTGTTGTTGTTGCTGACTGTCACCGCCGTTGTCATCTCCTTCTCTTCCTTCTTCCTTTTTTTTTTTTTTTTTTGAGACAGGGTTTCTCTGTGTAGCCCTGGCTGTTCCTGGAACTCACTCTGTAGATCAGGCTGGCCTTGAACTCAGAAATCCGCCTGCCTCTGCCTCCCAAGTGCTGGGATTAAAGGCATGCGCCACCACCTCCCGGCCCTTGCCCTTAATCTTAAAGGTTGCGTCATGGAGAACATGGCGGCATACTGGTCTGGCTGCTTCTTGACAAGGGTGTTGTGAGGATTAGTCACAGTCCACCCTGTGTCATCTGTTAGGGTCTCTGGGCTGTCCTCCAGGACAGTGCTCTTGTTCCCACTCAGACAGAACACTGCTTTCTTCTGTTTCTTTACTCTCCTCTGGTGCTGATGGCTTGTCCATCATCAACTCCCTGAACACAGTGCTGGCACATCAGAGACAGCCACCCGGGTGGCTGAGTTTCTGCAAGTGAAGGAAAGACAGAACAGCAGAAGAACCGGGCTTTTGCAGCTGCTACTGGTTTTGGACTGTTTGGGGTTGTTGTTTTCGAGAGCCGGTCTCACATAACCTGGGTTAGCATCCAACAAGACGTGTTGCTGTGGATGGTCTTAGATTTCTGACTCTTCTGTTTCCACCTCCCCAGTGCTGGGATTATACGTGTGGCTACCATGCCTGATTTATGTGGTGCTAAAAAAGATCATCTGAACCCCAAGGCTTTGTATATGTTAGACAAGCACACCAACTAGTCAACTCCACCCTCGGCCCTAAGCAGTGCTTTCTTGATGAAGTTGCACAGGATATCTAGCAGACAATGGCAGGGAGATAGATAATTACAATTATACTAACTCTTGCCTTATGCGTTGGACGTAGCGCTCCCAATATGCTACCAATATTGTTTTGTTTGTTTGTTTGGAGGCAGAGCCTCACTGTGTTGCTTGGGCTGACATTAAACTCAAAATCCTCCCGCTTCTGCCTCCCATGAGCTGGAATTTATAGTCCTGTTTGTCTCGAGGCTACCCTTTTATCCCTCATACATTTTTACTCGTTTGGAAGGGAGTTTTCTAGAAATTTCAACTATATTTATATAGCTGAGTCCATCTGTTGTTTCCTTGTGACTTTTTCTGCTTGTCTCAGGCTCATATTCCCACTCCCAAGCTTTGGCAGTATATAAGCTGGCTCTGTCCTCCTAGGAAAGGCTGCCATTGATGGGTAGGTTCCCCTTGCATCTGAATGTCCTCTTGTTTCCCACCTTTTTGACTAGGGAGAACTCTGCACTCTCTTGAGTTCTAGGTCTCCTAGCTGGTGAAAGAGTTGGACCAGCCCCACGTCCTCCAATTTGCCAATTTGCCTATGGATAGGGGCACCATAAGATGCACTTTCCTGCCTGCTCCATCAGACCGCAAGACTCCAGCTCTCCAAATCTAGGAACATGGTTCTCCGCCCCCTCCTCCAGCCACCCCACCCCTGAAAGCTCCTGCTCAGACCTGCTTTAGAGTCACAGGAAGCCAAGATCCTTAGTGGCTCCCAGAACCAGGCTAGGAACAGTCAGTAGTGAGGTCCGCCAGCAGCCGCGACTGCTGGGCTCCAGGAGCGTCTTCTTGGTTAGAGACCCTACTTGGAATGGAGAAGCACTCCAGACCACCACCACCTCCTTGGCAATCCTGGTGACGGCCACAGCCACCCTCCTGGGAGGAAGCCAGTTACTTAGCAGCTGGGTCCTCTCGATGAAGCCACTCATCCTGTGGAGTCTAGATGCGCTCGCTCACTGCTGAGAGCAGGGGTAGGGCCATCCTTACAAAGCTGTTGTAAGGATGACGATGACAGACGCGTGGGTGCAAAGAGCACAGAGCTGTTCCCTGTGTCAGTGGGCACGGCTCACGTGCGGAGGACATCGCTGGCAGTGTTTCCATTGTTATTACAGCTGTAGGGGAGAGAAAGGTTTGCCTCTGCTGTCCTGAGGTTTGTGGGCTGGGGCTGAGAAGTAAACAGATGGTAAGGTGGATTATTAGGAGAAGGCATGCAAAGTGATGGCAGCTGAGTGAAGCACAGGAGAACGCGCTCGTGAGGACCCGAAGGCACGAAGACACGGCATTGAATTGGACAAATGTAGTAAATTAGGGAAAATGTCATAAGGCAAAGGGGCACAGGTTGACAGGGTGAGCTGGGTGGGGTTAGGTAACGGCGAGCCGGGGGAGGTTTGTACAGGTTTCCTAGGGCTTCACAGTCCCACCGTAGACAGTGAGAAGGGTGCTGCCCTTCTGGGACAAAGGGGACATTTTTCAAATAAGATTATCCATTAAAGACAAGGTCTCATTATATAGCCTTGAATGATCAATGCCCCTGCCTCAGTCTCTAGAGTGTTGGGATTGCAGGTGTGTGTCTCTGCGCCTGGCTCCCACAGGCTCCCACAGGCTCCCATGTCCTGAGGCTCAGCCTCAGGACACAAGCACGCTAGCTAGACAAACATTCTACCACCGAGCTAGCTCCCCTAATCCCTCACCTGCTACTTTTAAGAGCAAGGAAGGTCAAAGTGCTCTGTCTCGAACCTGCTGTTTTTCGAAGGCCTTTAGATGAAAATAGTCAAGACGACAGAGTAGTAGATTTGGGGGCAGCATGTTAATAAACTCATTCACTGTAACTGAGCATGCTGGCCCTGGGGAATGCAGCCCTGCTGCTGGGATTCCTAGCGTCTGACAACACACGGATCTGACAACACACATTTCCCTGACACCAGGGAGCTCAGGGCTCCTGGAAATTTTTTTCTTCCTGGCTTAGTTGCCTCCTGGGTAGCCGAGAGGGTGTGTGCCACCAGGTGACCTGCAGAGCCTCCAGGCTTCAGGCACCCCTGCACCCGCCTATGTGACTCCTCATATGCATGTTCCTTCCCTTCCCCCAACAAGTCTGACAGGAATGGCCCTGATTTCTCAGGTGGCAGATCCATCCAAGCAGGGACCAACCCCACCCGCCCCCCAGACCCCTGATACCTAAGGCGCCCCAGGACATGCCTTTCCCTTACCCGAATCTCTGGATTTTCTCTCATCTGTTCCCTTCTAGAGACTTCAGGCCATTCTAACTCAGCCTGGGGCTGCCCTCAAACCTGGTCAGCTTACACAGGCCTCAGGTGCTTTGCTGAACCTTCTTGTAATTAAGACCCCAGGGAGAAGGCAGAATCCCGAGGCCTGGCAGCGCTGAAGAGAGCTTAAAGGTAGGCGTGGTCTCAGCTTTTGGTCAGTAAGGAAGTCACCATGGAGACTCCCCTTCTTCCAGGCTTCTTCAGATTAATAATAGCGAACAGTAGGGACTGGAGAGACAGCTCATATGTTAAGAGTACACACTGTTCTTCTAGAGGGCCCGAGTTCCATTCCCAGCAGCCACATCAGGTAACTCACAACTACCTGTAACTCCAGCTCCAGGGAAATCTGCCGCGCTCTCCTGGCCCCTACAGGCACCTGCACTCACATTCGCACACCACACTCCAAGACATAATTTTTTTTTTTTTTTTTTTTTTTTTGAGACAGGGTTTCACTGTGTAGCCCTGGCTGTCCTGGAACTCACTCTGTAGACCAGGCTGGCCTCGAACTCAGAAATCCGCCTGCCTCTGCCTCCCAAGGGCTGGGATTAAAGGCGTGCACCACCACTGCCCGGCTTCCAAAACATAATTTAAAACAAACAAGCAGACAAATAAAAAGATAGGTGGCCAAGACAGGTAGGATTTTGAGGCAGCCTGGACAACATGGGGAATACCAGGACAGCCAGGGAAACACAGAGAAACCTTGTCTTGAAAAAAGCAAGGGCTGAGGCTATAACTTAGTTAGAACACAGCCACATATGGAAACAGAAAATACATACTCGAGGGGACAAGAGGAAACTAGACTTGACACACTGTGCCAGAGAAGGCGCGATGGGGTGGCGGCTGTGCGGGAGCTGTCTCGCAGTTCCTTGGAGAGTTAAGCGTAGGGCTGGGGATGTGGCTCAGTCCACAAAGTACATACTTGTTATGCTTGTATTGTAGCCTGGCTTCAAACCCCAGCACCTGTAATCCAAGCTCTGGAGAGGTGCAGACGGGAGGAACAGCTGATCAAGGTCATTCATAGCCACATAATGAGTTCAAGGCTAGTGGGTGCTACATTTGAGAATTTATCTCAAAATGAAGAATGAAGAATGAATGAATGAATGAAGTTAAACTTATACTTACCATACAAACTAGCAATTTTATTTTGGGTTGTATACCTTGGAGGATGAAAACATACAATCACACAATAGCTTGTGCACAAATGTTCACCGCAGGATTAGTGTAGTAGCCATGCCCATCAATGAATGAATGGATAAATAATAAAATGTATTGTAGTCATACAATGGCATACCATTCAACATTATAGAGAGATAGAAAAGGGGGGGGCACTGAGCTGGGTCAGCCAGGAGAGGCTCCTGCCACCAAGCTTGATGACCTGAGTTCAAGCTCTGGTAGAAGAGAAAACTTAACTCCTGCAAGTTGTCCTTTGACCTCCTCATGTGGCTATGGAATGTACACACACACACACACACACACACACACACACACACACACTCACACATACAATACAATTTTTAAAAAGATGCATGAGGTATATACTTTGTGGTAGGACCTTGAGCCCATTATAAAAACATAAAAGGTTACATATTGTATGATTTCATATACATGAAATGTCCAGAATAGGCATATTTGCAGAGACAAAAAGATTGGTGATTTGTGGGTGGTAGGATGGAGACAGGAGTAGGGAATGACCAATAGGTATAAGGTTTCTTCTAAGGTGATGGGAATATTCTAGAATTGGATAGTGGTAAGGATTATACAGCCTTGTGAATGATCTAAAAAACACTGAATTCTATGTCATATAAAAGGAAAACATTGTTCTAACAGGGTGTGGTCCTGAGATGTTATTTTATTATTTTTTTTAAACTTTTGTTTATATGTTTTATGTGTATGGGTGTTTTACCTGCGTATATGTCTATGCTCCATGTGTGCCTAGTGCCCTTGGAAGCCAGAAGAGGGTCTCAGATTCCCTGGAACTGGAGTTAAAGATGCTATAAGCTGCCACCTGGGGGCCGGGAATTGAACCTGGGTCCTCTGGAAGAGCAGCCAGTGCTCTTAACTGCTGAGCCATCTCTCCAGTTCCTTGTTAGTATTTTTTAAAGATTTATTTACTTTTGATCTTTGTGTGCACGTCTGAGCGCACATGAGTTGGTGTGCTGTGTGTGTGCAAGAGCCAGCGGAAGCCAGAGGAGGGACTCAGGCCCCCCGGAAGTGGGCTTACAGTCTATTGTTGTGCCTTGTGGAGGCTAGGCACCACCAGTATGTGCTCTTAAATGCTGAGCCATGTCTTCAGGCCTAAAATGATTTTATCTTATTTATTTTGAGACAGGGGGCCATGTAGCCCAAGCTGACCTCGAACTGGTTATATAGTTAAGAATGACTGTGGAATCCTGATTCTTCCGGCGACTCTTTCCAGTTCGGAGATCAAAGGCCTACAGCACTGTGCCTGGCTTCTTGTGATGGTTATTGTTACTGCCATGACAAACGACCACACGATGCCTCCGCTAACAATCAGAGGTCAGAGGTCTGGAGTGGTTAACTCAAGTTGCCACTGAGTTGTATTTCTCTGTGTTCTAGGGGCTCTAGGAAGAACCTGTTCTGGCCTATTTCAACTTCGGTCTGTGGTTTTTCCTAGCTCTGGGCTGCCATCACGTCTTGGCCCCACCATACCCGCCCCCCCACCCCACCCCACCTCTGACCCTGGCTCTTCTCCCTCCCTCTTTAGTGAGTTTCTGATTAAACGGGTCAATGGATAATCTGAGATAATCTTCAGATCTCAAGATTCTTAATCACATCCGACAAGTCCTTTTTGCCATATAAGGGAACACATTTCACAGCTTCCTGCAATTACCACGGGCACATCTCTGGGAAGTCTACCAAGCTGCTTAAAAGCGAAGTTATCTAGTGGATTTGAGTGTTCTGGGCCTTAACTGTAATCCCTTTCATCTGTACAGGGTTTAGAATCCTTCTGTATGACACTTTTTTTTCTCCTTGAATTGATCCTAGAAAATCAATGTAGTAAGTGCTGAGCCCACACTGTAAGAGAGAGTGTAGCACTCAGAAGAGGCACTGAGGCAGGTCGCACAGACACGAAGAGACTCAGGTCCAGAGCTTTTATTATTTTGTTTTTTAAATATTTACTTATTTTTTTGAAACAGAATCTCACTATGTAGGTCAGGCTGGCCTGGAACTCACAGAGGTTCATCTGCCTCCACCTTCCAAGTACTGAGATTAAAGGTGTATGGCTCCACGCCTGGCTAATTTTTTTTTAAATTTCTGACAAATACATTTTATACATTACATTTAGTGTGTGTGTATGTGTGTGTGTGTGTGTGTGTGTTTACACATCAGGAGACCAGAGGGCAGTCTGCAGTAGCCAGACTCCTTTTACCACGTAGATTCGAGGGAATGATCTCAGGCCTTTGGTCTTGGCAGCACGTGCCTTTACCCACTGAGCCCTTGACGTTTTTTTATTTATTCATTTCTGAGACAGGGTCTCATGTAGTCCAGGTTAGTCTCAAATTCACTACGTAGCAGACAGTGACAGCACTGAGATGAGTGTCACATCGGCTTCCTGAGGTGTCGGGAGTGAAGCCAGGACTTCATGCATGCTGGGCAGGCATTCCACCAACCGGGCCCCTTCGCCCCTAAACTAATGATGCCTTTTTTCTTCCCCCTTCAAGTACTGGAGATAGAACTTAGAGCCTAGTATACGCTAGGCAAACACTCTGACCTACAAGGATTCCAGAGGGTTTCATTCAGTTCCTTCTCCCACAATACCCAGCCCTTCCCTTCCAGAACAATGTGCTCCTGGTACATCTAGGTGTCCCATCAGGTACCTGATAACCTAAAGGATAGAGCTCCCCAAGATGAGCCTGCTCCCCCAGCCTGGATGTGGCCTCAGCAGGCAATGACTAGAACCCGGCGAGTGTGAGGTGGGACACAAAGTCTGTTTTTTTTATTTGTTTGTTTGTTTGTTTGTGGATACCCTTGACACAGAGCCCCAGCACTTGGTGTACAGCCGTCTGGGGCACGTCCTACACAACAGCAGAGACTGGAACTCTGTTTGCCTGGAGCACTCTTGTTCTTAGAAAAGTCTTAGTAAGAATCTCTCATAATCACTCCAGTGTGGTTTACGGTTTTGCCTTGGGCCCTAGTGCTTGGGAGGAGAGCTCTCCCAGCCCCACAGAGGCTGGGAAGGAGGGCAGCTGCCACAGAGGATGCTGATGCCTTTCTGAACCTCCTTCCCCACTCCATCCACCATGATGGCCTTTGTGTGTCATCCCATTCCAAGAGTGGGGTATACTGGGTCAGAGAGCAAGGCTCTGTTCTCTGTCGAATCCTCCTGATGGAAAAATATGAAACCTATGTGATAAGAGATCAGAACTGCTCTGCGAGGGCAGGGCAGAGGGTGACAGCAGTCCTGTGGTAGACAAGTGTCCCTGACCTAAAGGTGACAGCCCAGGTCGGGGTAGAAGTGACATAGAAGCACAGGCTTTGTTCCAGAGTGTCCGGAGGTCTTGTGTTCATTCACTCTCGGTGGCCCCTGAAAAGGACGCGTTAGGTCCTTCCTGCTCAAGAACAGAAGAGGAATCTAGGCATGGTGGCACTCATCTGTAATCCTACTCCTGAAGTAGCTAAACCAGAGACAGTGTGGTTTGAGACCAGCCTGAGCTACAAGGGACGTTCAGAAGAGCCACATAGTAAGACCTTGACTCAAGGAATTAAAAAAAGGAGGGGGGGGGTTTGAGGCTAGGAGAAGTGGTCTGTGGGTCACCTCTGATGACAGAGTGAGTCCACTCTGGAAATGCTGTCCAGCTGTCTTCAGGGCTGAGAATAATGTAAGGTCCCACTGAATGTCAGCTAAGCAAGGGTACCGTAACGAGACAGTGGCCTGATGTCAACTTTGCTAAGGGTGGCAGCCAGATGTGAGGCCAGCTGTGGAGAACAAATGAGCTTTGTGTGTGGGTGGCCAGATGTAAGGAGGCACGGGTATAACCAGGGAGTGGGGCAAATGTCTTCAGAGGTGCAAAAGAAGTGGGGAGCCAGAGGGCGAGCCATCTGTGAGGTCAGGTGACCCCCATCTCCAGCTTTGGGAGGAGACTGTCCCCTGAGAAATTAGTGCTACAGTTGGGTGGGTTTTTATCCAGGGAGGCTGTTTAACCTCGGGAAGGAGTAGCTGACAAAATGCTTTACGCTTTGCTGGGTGGAAATAAATAGGACACAAAGCAGGCCCTTACATCATAACTTCTGGAAGTCCAGCTGCCAGCTGCTCTTCCCTGGAAACTGCTCAGAGTCAGTGCCTGGGAGAAGGCTGAAGGAACCTCACTGGCTAAATGATATGCTCTGCCTTTAACTGGCACTTCCTCACCCCCTTTCTGGGCTCTTGGTACCTGTTGTGTCCTTCTCTGGAGTGTCCTGTCTACTGCACTCTTACTTGGGTGGCCCATCTCACCCTCTGTGTCCTCTGAGGCTCAGTTGCTCTCTTCCTGCAGTTCTCAAGATGGATTTGGCCATGTCTGCCACACTCCCTAGCATGCACGTCTGTTTTTAGGACACCCAGTTCTAGCTCCAAGGCACACTGACCTTGTCCTCCTCCCACCCAAGGGTATTAGAATGAGCTTCAGGGAATCCCTGTGGTTGCCTGGGAAATAATGTGCAAAATTAAACACAGGGCCTATAGGATGGCTCCGAGGGGTGAAAGCCATTGCCACAGAGCCTGATGCCCCGAGTGTGGTCCCTGGGTCCCACATGGTAGAAGCAGAACACTGACTCCTGTGAGTGGTCCTCTGACTCTCCACACATGTGCTGTGATGCACTTACCCACATACATACATACATACATACATACATACATACAAGAAATAAATGAACTATGTGGTGTTGACACATGGCTTTAATCCCAGCACACAGAAGGCTTCACAGCAGGATCTCTGAGTTTGATGCCAGTCTGGTCGACAGAGCAAATTCCAGAACAGCTAGAACTATACAGAGAAACCCCGTCTTGAAAAACCATATGAATAAATAAATAAACAGACATGATAAAGTGTTAAAAATAATCCTGGACAGTGTTGATGGACACCTTTAATCCACTCAGGAGGCAGAGGCAGGTGGATCTCTTGTTAGTTTGAGGCCAGCCTGGTCTACAGAGTGAGTTCCAGAACAACCGGAGCTACACAGTGAAACCCTGTTTTGAAAAACCAAACCAAACCAAAACTTAAAAATAAACATGAAGGTGAATGAGTTAAAACAACAACAACAACAACAACAAGGAAATGATTCCTTATGCTGTTCTGCTATACTCGTGGATAGGTACTGAGCCCTGGCTGTCATCAGAGTGGCTTCCTCTGGAAGCGGATGAGAGCGAGGGCAGAGACACCCAGGCAAATGTTAAGTGGAGAGAGAGCCTGGTTGGAAGTCTCCATCTTCTATCAGGTCCCTTCCTCAGAGCACAGGGAACCCATGGGAAAGAGGGAGAGAGCAATTGTGACAGTTGAGGACACTGGGAGAACATGGCCCTCAGAACCATCTAAGCAGGGCTCATGGGGCCTCACGAAGACTGAAGCTGCAATCATGGAGCCTGCGTGGGTCTGCATATATGTTATGTTTGTTGGTTTGGATTTTTTTCCCTTGGTGGGAGGACTCTCGATAGTGGGAGTGTCTCTGACTCCTTTGCTTGCTCTTGGGACCCCTTTCCTCTTACTGGGTTGCTTCACCTAGCCTTGATGTAAGGGTTTGAGCCTGGTATTATTGTATCTTGTTGTGCCATGTTTGGTTGATGTCCTTGGGAGGCCTGATCTTTCTGGAGAGGAGAGAGAGGGGAGAAGTTGACCTGGTGGAAAGAGGGAGGTGGGCGGAACTGGAAGGAATGGAAGGAGGAGAAGCTATACAGTTGGCATGTATGGTATGAGAGAATAATAATAATAATAATAATAATAATAATAATAATAATAATAATAAAAACAGGTAGTGGTGGCACATGCCTTTAATCCCAGCACTTGGGAGGCAGAGGCAGGTGGATTTCTGAGTTCGAGGCCAGCCTGGTCTACAGAGTGAGTTCCAGGACAGCCAGGGCTACACAGAGAAACCCTGTCTCAAAAACAAAAACAAAAACAAAAACAAAAAACAAAAAAGAAAAGCAAACAAACAAAAAAAAACAAGAAAAGAGAATCTTCAAAGCAAGTTCAGAATAAACCTAATAATCTTTAAAACTGTTTAATCTAAATAAATGAATATGCAGATGAATGCATAATCAAAATGTGGTATCCGATGGGGAACATTGTTCAGACAGGAAAAAGAGGAAACATATGTTAATCAAAACAAGAGCAAAGAGCCTGTGGTTTACACACAGTATTCAGAAAAGGCCAAGCAATGGTCAGTCTATAGTTGCTAGGGCCTGGAAGAGAAGAAAATGGGTGATGGGTACGTGATTTCTTCTGGAGAGTAAAAATATTTTAGAACCAGAAGCAGTGATGGTCACTGAAATGCCGCCAACTGGTGCAGGTTAAAATGGCAAATTGTCACCCCTGTTCATTCACATTAAAGAAAATCAAATGCACATTTCCAATGGGAAGAGTTCTGACTTTAACCAGGTTCTCAAAAAGTTAAAAAGCCCTGGTCTGGTCCAACACTTTCCCAAGGCGGAGCTGGGGAGACCCATAACGAAGAGAGGTCGCTTGGGCTGGTGGCTGAGCCAGCCAGGTGGCCTACCTGCCTGATCATGCACCCTGCCTTCCCTTGTCCTTTGATCCCACTGAACTGCCCCAGCTGGGCTACCCACAAGCTGTGTGTCTCCACAGACTTAAAAGACCTTCCGGAACCTAGCTGAAGATTGGAGTTACAAGACCATTTGTCCTTCTCTTGTGAACTCCCAAGCGTCTTGAGAGCAGGAGGAGGCATTTCTTGCTTTTCCCCATTTTGCACAGAACTCCTGAAATAATGGTGTATCCCCTGGGAATGAATGGTCCCGCCTCCCTTTAAGAAAGAGCTTGCTGTTCATTTGGAAGAAGGGTACTCGGCTGGCTGAGTCTGAGGAGTAGTCTTTATCCAGAGGACATTCTGGGTTGGCCTAGACTGTTAGATCTGTAAGTTTGAGGTGCTCTTAGCTGACACGTTCATTTTTTTAAAAGTTATTTTATTCTTTTTGAGATAGATAGGGTCCCACTATGTTACCTACGGTGCCCTGGAACTCACTGTATGGCCTAGAGCGGCCTCAAACTCAATTCTCTTTTGCCTCTTGCTCCCCAGTGTTATTCCAGACATGCATGGGCAGTCTTTTAACTGACAAGTAATGATTGTGTTTATAGGGTACACGTGATGTTTTGTTACCCTCCCCTTTTATCCTTCATTAGCTTTACTGAAAATGTGTATGAGCCTCCGACACTGAGACCCATTCTCAGAAACTTCTGTTGGTTCCTGCCTGCTCTGTTTCTTACAGATTAATGCTCAATAAAGATAGTTAGGAATGCACAAATCCTCCCTTCTAGAGCACTCCCTAGTCCCAAGTTATGAGAAAAAGACACACATGGAAGAGTGTTTGCCAGAAATGCTGGCCACAGCAAAAATCCATAGGCCAACCACTTTCACCAACCTGGACACTTCGGCTGCTTCTGCCTCCTTTTCTTTCTTTGCCTCTTTTCCTCTTTTGCTCTTTTCTTTTTCTTGACATGGTTTTATATAGCCCAGGCTGGTCTAAAATCCACTGTGTAGCTGAGGGTGACCTTGAACTTCTGATCCTTTTGTGTTTACCTCCCAAGTGGGAGGTCTTCTTCAGAACCACACTCATCAACAGCTCTCACTGACCACCCTGAGCTTGAGATAAGATGTAGAACCCACCACAGTCCAGAAAGGTTTTTAAACATTGCACAGTTGAAGTGACTACCTGCCTGGTACCTGTACATCTTCCCTTGAAAAATCATACGGGCTGGGGAATAGCTCAGTGACAGAACACTTGCCTGGTGTGTCCAAGGCTCTGAATTCAATTTCCAGTGTTGGAAAACAGAACAAACAAAACAAAACAAAAAAAACAAACAAACAAAACGAAAACATCCTTTACCCAAGCTTAGACATGCAGTACATCTGTAGGCTCAGTGCTTGCGAGTTAGAGATAGAAAGATCTGGGTTAACCCAGACCTCAGCTGTAAAGTTTGAGGATAACACAGGTTAAAAGAAACGACGTTTAAAAGAAAAGGAGAAAAACAAAAACCATGAGATTTCCTCGGGAGGTTGTCATGTAGGTCATCAGTGAGCCTGCCATTTTGCTGCTAGACGCTCTTTCCTTCTCCATCACTCTGTCTTTCATTTATGGGCCCTACATTTCCTACAGAAGCAGTAAATCCACCAACATCAACTACCTAACCCCCATACCTCATTGTCATAACCTGTCCCCTGGAGGACACAGGTGACAGAGGATCTCCCGGGAGTGTCCTAAATGCCCACCAAGTGTCCCTGAAGTGAACTGAACCGGAGACGCTATGAGGGTGACCAAGAAGGGAGGCTGCCCTTGGAGCATGTGTCCATCATGGGGAGTGAGGTCTAGAGGAGTTTGTAGTAGTCCTGGCTGGGCCCTGGAGAAAGGCCTAACCTCAGAAACAAACCTGATAATTCCTGAATGCTTCAGAGTCTGGGTAAAAAAAATGAATGAATGAATGAACAAATGAATAAATGAAGTGGAAAGACTTAGACATTTGAGATAACAGGAAAGTACGTCTTTACTGGAGAGCCAAAGGCATCATGTCTACGCAAAGACCTCAAATATGAGAAAAATTTGGTTGCCTAGGAAGTGAAGCCCCAGTGGCTGATTAGTGGGCAGGGCAGATGGCAGCCCCGTGGGGGCAGAGTCTGGGACACTTAAACTAGGAGAAGTGGTCAATGCATGGTCAGCCTGGTGTGAGATGAGGGTGCTGAAAGCCTGGTCGGCAAGCGGTGACCCAGGACAGAAACATCTGGGGAGTCTGGGTGGGAGAACCTGAGGTTGCTAACTGTCCCCATTCCAATCACTCAGCCTGGGCAGGCTCCTACAGCAACCCTTTGTCAGGTCCAGTTGATGACGCCTTGGCACTCTCTAGCGCCTCCTGTGACGTCAAGAGTCCAATCGGAGCATTCTCGGGGTCTGCAAACAAGCCTAAGCAGCCGCTTGCGGCGCGGGGGCACGTCCTAATGAAGAAGGCTAATGACAGGCAGTCCCCGCCCAAGTTGTTCGGTGGGTGCGCGCCCCCCGCGCGGGGCGCTGGTTGCTATGGACGCTACGGCGGCCGCTTGAGGGCGGGATCGCGGAGGGGTGGGGGTGGGGGGCTGCCGCGCTGCGCAGTCATCTTAAGGGCGGGGAGCACAGGGGCCAAGCTGGTAACCCGGGGCGGCACCATGAAGGCCCTCAAGAAGGAATCCCGTCTCAAAATGCCAACCAGCA
Source organism: Montemys delectorum (assembly GCA_019843815.1). Lineage (NCBI taxonomy): Eukaryota > Metazoa > Chordata > Mammalia > Rodentia > Muridae > Montemys > Montemys delectorum. Next base: position 28,486 of record JADRCD010217224.1, read on the forward strand.
AGTTCATGGAGGCCGCAGAGAACGTCAAAGGTTGGCCCTGGAGGCCTTGGGCGCTTAGGAAAAAAAAAAAAAAAAAAAAAAAGCCACAGGGATGCTTGGGCTGGGATTAGGACGCTACAGATGCCAGGGAGGGTCACTGGAGCCTTGGAGTACAAAACATGGGCAGAAATCTCAGAAGGGAGGCACAGGGCCTTGGTATTTGGTAGTAGTAACATGGCAAGTGAGGTACTAACAGAGGAGCTTCCGGGGTCAGCGGCAGGGGACAGCCTTGCACAGGAGGAGTAAGAGACCTCCAACTCAAATCATATATTAGGGTGGTGCAGGTGGCAGACTCCCGGGATGAGATGCCCAAGAACCAGGGATCACCTGATGAGGTTCTTGGGAATTGAAGCAGGGGTCACCTATAAGAGTCGTACCGGGGCAGGGGGCGGGACGGA
>JADRCD010217225.1:0-24191 GCA_019843815.1 Montemys delectorum
CACACACGTGATAGCTCAGGGCCATCTATACAGCTACAGTGTACTCATATACATAAAGTAAATAAAATAAATCTTTAAAAAAGAATTATTATAAAAAAAAAAAAAAAAAGAAAAAGAAGAATCATACTTGGAGCTGGAGAGATGGCTCAGAGGTTAAGAGCACCAACTGCTCTTCCAGAGGTCCTGAGTTCAAATCCTAGCACCCACATGGTGGCTCACAACCATCTGTAATGAGATCTGATGCCCTCTTCTGGAGTGTCTGAAGACAGCAACAATGTACTCAAATAACTAAAATATTTTTTTTAAAAAAATCATACTTGATCACTCTTCTACCATATTCCTTGAGGCAGCATCACTCATTCTGACCCAGAGCTCACTTACATGGCAAATCTCATCTGCCACTGAGCTTGCTCTAGGAATCTCCTGTTTCCACCCACTAAGCCTGAAATCACAGATAGGCTACCACACCCACCTGGCATCTATGTGGGATCTGAGGATCTGAACCCAGTTTTTAACTGAGTACAAGCACTTTGGCCACTTAGTCATTTCTCCACCCCCTTAAGATAATTTAATCTCATCTAAAATACATTGCCAGAGTTGGGCTTGTAACTCAGTGTTAAAGTACTTGCCTATTATGCTGAGACCTTAGTACCTGCCCCACCCCAAAAGGTGTCATCATCATATAAGAAACAAACATTTCTCAGCTGGGCCTGGTGGTGCACACCATCATCCCAGCACTCAAGAGGCAGAGGTAGCCAGATCTCTGAGTTTGAAACCAGCCTGGTCTACAGAGTGAGTTCTAAGACAGCCAGGGCTACACAGACAAACCCTGTCTTGAAAAAGCAAAAACAAAAAAACAAAATAAAAAGGAAAGAATACAAACAAACGTTGTTTCTTTTTCTTTTTTTTTTTTTTTTTTTTTTTGGCGTTTTCAAGACAGAGTTTCTCTGTATAGCCTTGGCTGTCCTGGAACTTACTTTGTAGACCAGGCTGGCCTGGAACTCATAAATCTGCCTGCCTCTGCCTCCCAAGTGCTGGGATTAAAGGCGTGTGCCACCACTGCCCGACTAATTCAAATCTTTATCCTTATAATCTAAGGTAGCTATTATTCGTCTCATTTTACAATCAAGGAGTCTAAAGTGTGTTGAAGCCACTCGGTCTGCCCTGTCACTCAACTGCCTCTGTCACTCAAATCTGCTCCTGTCATTCTGTCTCTGTCACTCACCTGCTCAGTGTCAGAGTTCAAACTACACCTCCGAGTTGTCTAATTTAAGATGCATCTCTCCATGCTAGGATGTAGTTCAATGAATGGATCTTTGCTACTGTGCAGGATGTCCTGGATCCACACCCAGGCTCAAAGAACCGTAGGCCTGGTGGTTCATACCTGCAATCCCAATACTGGAAAGATGAAGGTAGGAGGATCAGAAATTGGAATTCAAGGCTAGCCTGGAATATATGAGACATTGAATCAAAAAGCAACCAGGGCTGGAAAAAAAAAATGGCACAGCTCAGGTTGAGAGTACTTATTGCTCTTACAGAGAACCTGGGTTAGGTTCCCAGTATCCATACCATAGTTCACAACCATCTGTAACTCCAGTTCTAGAGGATTCAATATCCTTTTATGGCCTCTGCAGACACCAGGCACACAGACAGTGTACATAAATACAGAGAGGCAAACACTTGTGCACAGTAAGTTAAGCAGCAATAACAAACCTATCTCTTTCTCGCTGTCTCACAGTGCCTACAAACCTAAAATGGGCCTGGAGCACAGTCTAGAGACAGGGCTGGAAGGAATGGATCCCCTGCACCTTACGCTGACTAGCCTTACCCCTAGTCTCTTCACACAGGCATATGCACACACCCAAGCCCCAGAAATCCTTTGAAAGTGCTTGAGGTCAGTGGTCAGGGCAATTTACCTAGACACAGAGAATATAGCTCTATAGAACCTGGGACAGTATTTTTGCTCTCTAGTTCCCCTAAACACACAGTGGAGCCTCTCATCTTGCTCTGGAGGCCCCCTCTGCTTTTCTTTCTCGAGGTGTGAGAAGTTCTCTGGGAACCTCCACGCTCCCTCCTCACACTCAGGAAAGCCATTTGGCTTAGGCTTTATTGGCTCCAGGGGTCCTCCAATTTAAAGTTTCTGGTGTTGGCTCCCAGTGTAGCTAGAGTCAGATCCTCTAGGAAAACAGAAGGAAGGAATTTGCCATAAATTTGATTGAACTTTTACTTCTGAGTTTTCAAATATACAAAACAGACTAGCCCAGGAAATCTGGTGTGTCCATGGCCACAGACCTTGAAGGGATAAAATAGGACCTTAGTTTATCATTGGGATTTTTATGAATCCTATAGAGACTGTGTGGCTAGCACACTTGCCACACCATCCGAATTGTTCATGTTGGGCTGATGGATTTGGGTCAGTGGAGAAAGGGCTGGGTGAGGACCAGCATTCATATCCCAAAATCCAGGTGGCCACGACAACTTCCTGTAGTCCCAGCCCCCAGGAGGCAGAGACAGGGGATTCCCAGGACACTCTGGCTACCTTGACTTACTGGAGTCTATGAACTCCAGATTCAGTGACTCTACCTCAGTAAATAAGGAGAGGCTGGGGAAGACACTAGACTTCACCTTTGGGCCTCCATCTTTGCATGCCTATGTGTGCCTGCCTATCCACCCATCCGAGTGCTTGTGAATATGCATACATGCATGCACTTATACCACACACACTTTACATGTGCAAGAAAAATGACTTGCTAAGTAGGCGAGTGCCTGTCTTTTCCGAGTGTATCTGGAACCTCTATAGATAGAGGGACCTGGATCTCTCTCCAGCTGGCAAAGGATCTGAATCCCAGGGAGGAGCTGCTGAGACCTGTGGGCCCACCCTGCACAGGCCCAGTGCTGAAGAGGCTAGCTGGGTGTGGCTGCCCCCAGGAGCCTAAGGGAAGCTTTGAAGTCTTCGCTCCTTGGAGCTGGCCTAAAGTTGTTTGCTATAGGTATTTGAGAATGCCTAACTCTATAGCCAATTAGGGGCTTCTCTTTCTGCCCCTGCAGGAACTCAACCAAGCAGCATTTATGGTACCACTTTTATATGTACAGCTGGCTCTCGGCCCTGGAAGGGGTGGGTTGAGGAGCCAGATCCTGGCTCTGGCCATTGAGGCCCCAGGAACTTCCATTTCCCAGGAAGGGAAGCAAAGAAAGGCACCTAAAGAGGACCCTTAAGTGCCTAGGCTGTCTGCCTTAGGGCTCTGACCATTGTTTGCTTAGGAGGCAGCACTATTGGGAACCTGTCATAGACTGTAGACTCCAGCGGGCCACCAAAGAAGGAGAGGCTGCCAACTTCCCATTCTACCAAGGTTCCCACAGAGCCCACCACCTAAGGACTTCACAATGGACTTCAGTGTATCCTTTTCACAGAACCCTTTCCTTTGTGCCTCTGTCTCTGTGTCTCTCAGTATCTCTGTCTCTATGGGTCTCTGGCTCTCTCTTGTTTCCCAACATCCTTCCCGAGGCCCTGGGGAGCAGAGCTGTGGAGGCAGGGGGCAGTGGGAACAGGACAGTGTCCGGTTCTCACCAAGGACAATAAGGGCAGGAAAGGGCTGGAGCCAAGGCCTGGCGCAGACTAGCCCTCCCGCCTGCCCTGGGCGCCCCCAGGTCCCGCCCTGTCCCATTGGTATGCCCTAAATGCCAGGCGCTCTTCATGCTAGTGCCCGTCCCGGGGAGGGAGGCCAACCCGGCCTACTCGCCTCGGTCTCAGTGTCCCGCTGACTTCTTAAAGGATGGCATCACCTTTGACTTTAAGGAGCACGTCAGGTCAGAGGCTGGAAGCCTGAGGCCAGACTACACCGACTCCGCCCACGTATTATTTACTCCTGTTTCCGGAGTTGGGGGCGGGTGCCTGCGGGTGTCGCTGCCACGTGTGAGTGAACCAGAGGAAACATCTGGCTCCCTCTGTCCTCCAGGGGGATGTCCCTCTCTCCCATAGGTCTACTGCCACCCAGCTGGAGTAGAATCCCAGGAACCCCAAGTTCCTTTGTCTCTTTTACCTTCAGGTCTTGGAAGGCACCATATCCTCAGGCCCCCTTACCTAATGATGGTGATTAGAGGCTGTGATATCTCTGTCAGGGTTAATTGGCAGGTCAGGTGTGTATAGCCTACAACTAGACACCATAGATAGGCTGAGCGTGAAGCTGCTATTGGCGCCGACCTGCCTTGTAAATCCACCTAGTCTGAGGAATGGGTCATCATCCCTGAGGCACATACTGCCCCTGGTCCTACACAGTAGGTGGTAGCAGGTACACGGGTCCCTTTAGCACTGCTAGGTCACCTCTGGTCTTCCCCTCACATACCTAGCCTTAGAAGTGATGTTATCTTGCCTGGCCCCACCCAAGCCAGCCTTCTGAAAGCCTGACCCTCAGGAGGTCTTATCCCTGGGCTATGTGTGTCCTACCCAGTGCTCCCACTGCAGGCAAGGAGAAACTCAAGGTCCGACTGTAACATCTAGAACCAATCACCGTCCCATAGACCCAGGACCTATTTTGGACACTTCCCACCCCCACCCCCTCTTCAGAGGGCCCTGCATGGCACACTTCTCCAACTTCACCAGATGAGCCTGGAACTGCCATGCTCAGAAAGACTGTGAACTCTACTGAAAATTCTGCCCTACTCCTAACCCAAGAACAGGAAATTATGCCTCTACCCTTCCAGTTCAGTGTCTGGCCCTGGGCTTCCTAGATTGTTTTCCAAGGAACTAGAGCACCACCTAGTCCTTTAGGACCAATATGCAAGGAAAGGTCGGGCTGAGAGTCCAGGATGGGCTCACAGCGCCCTCTGGAGGCACTTTATGAAAACTGCAGCTCCCTGGCCAGGGAAAGAGGGATTGACTGGGCCGTGTGGCCTCTAATCCTTAGACTCCTTAGACTCTTGGCTTCATCTTTACTGAGCCTTATTCCCTAACCTTTAGGTGCCTCTCAATGAGTAGGATTTTGTTCTAGAAGGGTTGAAGGATAAGTTTTTTCATTCGACCTACCTACTTCCCACTATCAGGCACTACTGAGTATACAAAAAGTGACCACAATGGGCGGTCCCTACAGCTTGCAGCACCCACCTGGAGAGGAGGGAGGGACCTTGGTGCTCTAAAGGATAAGCACACTGGACAAAGCTGCTTCTATGACAGGATGGGGCAGGATCTGGGACCACTTGCCTCATTTTCATCAAGGCTGGCTGATCTTTGACCTACTCTGAAAAGACTTAAAGGATTTCCTAATATCTGGAATACAAGGTTGAGGGAGAGGGAAACCAAAGTGCCAGAGAGAAGGGCTGGTGATCAACCCAGGATCCTTACATGCACACGCACTTTGCTCATGCTGGGGTGGGACAGATAGACGAGGAGATGACTCCCACCTCCCAGCCTGCAGCAAAAGACTCCTTTGCTCACGGTAAGGACAAAAGTTTATTTCTCAGGACGGGAAGCTGGAGCCACAGTCCCATGCAGAACCACACAGACTAGGAGTTAAGGGTCCACCTCCATTACAAGATCTTCTCTGGTTTTGAAGAATGATAAAGGACACCTGTCACCCTCCTGTAGCACCTGCACAATGTGCACTCCTACCCACATATGTACACATAAAACACACACACACACACACACACACACACACACACACACACACGAAAGCCAGTTAATAAAACCTTAAACCTCCTCTGGTTCTGAAAGGCAGGCCCTCCTCCTGTATTATCTGCTCTTTAACCTCTCTCCCCATAGCTTAGGACCCCTGATCATTTCTGCATTCTTCTCCCACAATGAAGGACGCTGCCCAGCTCAGGCACTGGCAGACAAGGTCTACTATCATGGCTCACAGACACAACTACAAAGAAGCAGCTTTATTACTCATTCCCAGTTAGTTTCTCTTCTTGCCCTTGCCAGTGACCTTGGCGGGTGTGAGGACAGGGGCTGTTGCCTGGTACAGGGTGGAAGATATCTTGTTGATGTAGTACAGACCAACCATGGAGAAGATGAAGCTAGGGGGTAGAAAATAAAGTCATTATACCAACACGCACACTGCTACTAAGGCACACAACAGCCTCAGGTAAAGAATTCAGAGTTAGGCCTGGGAAATCAAGGACAAGAAAAAAAAATGGGAAAACAGTCGAGGCATATGGTGGGAAGGGAAGGGGCTGGCAACACCACAGGAGGATGTGGTACTGCAAGACCACAGCTGTCAGATACATACCAAGTGGTGACACAGACTCGGTGGATGAGGCCCGATGCGAAGAGTGCCAACAGCAAGCAGAGGAGAACTTGGGAAAGCAGAACAGGGAACATCAGGAGGCATTCATTCAAAAGAGAAAAAGAAAAATAGAAGCAGTCTAGAACTCTGTGAGGAACCTGCTTGAAAAACGTTATGTCCCTCGAGGCCAGCCTGGTCTACAGAGTGAGTTCCAGGACAGACAGGGCTACACAGAGAAACCCTGTCAAAAAAAAAAAAGCAAGCAAGAAAAGAAAAGAAAAGAAAATGTATGTCCTGCCAGGCATGGGGACACACACCTTTAACCCCAGCACTAGAGGCAGAGGCAGGCAGATCTCTGTGAGCTAGAGGCCAGCCTCCTCTACAGAGGGAGTTCCAGGACAGCCAGGGCTACACAGAGAAACCCTGTCTAGAAAAATAACACAAACAAAATAGGTATGTCTTGATAAAAGGGGGTATGTCAAATGCCTAAACACTTGTTCAGGACATGAAGGGAAGATGTGAATGGTGTTTTGTTTTATTAGCTTGGCTCCGTCTCATTTAACTTCACGGCCTCCCCACTCCCACACAGACACAGAAGAAAGCTAACGCAGTGGTATATGCCTATACAGCAAGCTAGTCCAGAGGCTAAGGTAGGAAGGATCACGCAAGCCCAGGGATTCAAGGGAAGGCCAGCCTGGGCAACACAGGGAGATCTTGCCCCAAAAGTAAATTAATAAAATGTTCAAGAAGGGCGGAGCGCAGGCTAGTTTCCATTCTTCAGGAGAGAGGGTTATGGCCTATCAAACAGGACAGGATGTAGGTGAGAGGGTGGAAAGGGCAAAGAGGCCGTGCACTTGTCCAGCTGGAGCCAGAGAGGAAGGCAGAGAGGAGGGTCTTTCTCTTCCCACTTCAAGACAAGTTTCATGGTGTAGCTGTCCTGGAATTCACTGTGTAGACCATAGACCAGGCTGGCCTTGAACTCACAGAGACTGCCTCCTTCTGCCTCTAGTACTGGGATTAAGAGGCTGTGCCACCACTGTCTGGCTCAAAGACAAGGATTTTGTCTTCCAACAATTTCTTTCTTTCTGTCTTTCTTTCTTTCTTTCTTTCTTTCTTTTTTTTTCCAGACAGGGTTTCTCTGTGTAGCCCTGGCTGTCCTGGAACTCACTCTGTAGACCAGGCTGGCCTGGAACTCAGAAATCCGCCTGTCTCTGCCTCCCAAGTGCTGGGATTAAAGGTGTGCGCCACCACTGCCCGGCTAACAATTTCTTTCAGAATATAACAAACACATGGGACAGAGTGGGAGAGACAAAAGTTCTGGGCATGCTGGGTGGAAGCTCTGGAACCTGCAACAGGGCTATGAAGACAGCAACTTGGAGGAGAACAAGGAAATTGAGCAACAACGGTGGGCTTTGGTGTTACTGGGTGACTCTTTCACAAGGCTATATCCCCTTGAGTTTCCCAGCAAGTGGCTTTCCAAGTGGGTTCGGTCCTGATGCCGACTCTGCTTTTTTGAGTTTAATTCTCCATCAGATCTCTATGTGAACCATTTAACAAGGATTATCACACACAAAAACTGATCTATCAGGGCTGGAGATGTGCCTCAGTTGGTAAAGAGCTTACCTAGCATGCTCAGAGACCCGGGTTCAATACCTGGCACCTCAACTACGCGAGGTAGTGCTAATCTCAGGACTTGGGAAGTGGAGACAGGAGGATCAGCAATTCAAGGGTTTAAAGTCATCCTCAGCTACGCAGGAAGTCCAAGGTCAGTGTGGGCTACAGAAGGGAAAAGGGGAGGAGAGGGAAAGAGAAACGAAGGGAGGCAGAGAAAGAGAGCACTCTAACAATTGTTCTCTATTCTCCTTCGGTTAAGGGGTCTTGTTATTGGTAACATCCCCGCAAGTGCGGACTTCCCAGGCTCCTCGGGAAGAACTCAATAGTGCACGCTCAACTCCACACCAGAACCCCTCAGTGGCCTTGGTCTTGCTTTCTTTTCTCACAGGGACAAAGAACCCCCTCCCCAGGGGTGTCACTGGGGTGACACCAACCAAGTTCTGATGTCGAGACAGTTTGTCTGTGTAGCCTTGGCTGTCCTGGAACTCACTCTGTAGACCAGGCTGGGCTCGAACTCAGAAATCCACCTGCCTCTGCCTCCCAAGTGCTGGGATTAAAGGTGAGCGCCACCACTGCTCGGCTTCAAGATAGTTTTAAGCAGATGTATTTCTCCTTTATCATCTAAGCACCTGGAAATTCAGCATCATGTTTTGGGGAGATTTAAAAAAACAAGAGTCCAGTCAACTACTGAGTTTCACTTACTCTCAGGGAAGATTTTTGCTTGGAAGCCTTTACCAAAGACCAGATTCTCCAGATTATTGAAGGCCTGAGTTGACAGAATTAAGGAGAAATGCATACACAAAGACAGGGCCGGGAAGTAGAGGAAACGCAAAGCCCTTGCCACCCATCCCCGCCCATCTTCTGTTTCTACACCACCACCTCCCCTTCCAACGCGTGGAAGATACAGTCAGGGAGAAGACGAAAAGCCCGGAGCCCAGCAGGCCCCCCTGGATGGTGAGCCACTCGGTGGAGGCCAGCTGGCGGCTGTATATCTGCATGCCAGCGAAGAGCAGCAGGGACAGGAGGGACGATAGCGCCAAGGAAGTTCCGGTACCGACCACTGGAAATGAGAAAAAGGGTCAGGCTACAATTCACTCCGGAGTTTGGCTCACCAGCCACTTCCAAGTGACCCACCCCCCGGACCCCACGGCGACCTCCAGGAACCACCTGGCCCCGCACACCCAAGTTCCCGCCTGCCCGGAGGAAATGCTAGTTCCCTGGAAACCGGGACACGTCAGCTTTACCGAGGCGACCGGGAAAAGAGGGCCACCCCAAAGCCCACCCCCACTAGAGCAGCCCGGGCATCCCGCCGGTGCGGTTACCCATCACGCTCCGTCCGTGGGTCCAATCCGTGCCTCCGGAGAAAGGGGAGCCAAAGCCGGCGCAGTTGTCTGTACGCAGGCGTCGGGGCCAACGTGGACTCGCTCTACTTCTTCCTCTACGCGCCTTGGGTGTAGCGCCCTCTTCCGGCAAGGAGGAAATAATGCTTCGAAGAGCGTTCTAGGCCACCGCCCTGCTTGGTCTCCAGCCTTCTGTAGCCAGAGCATCTGCGATCTCCCTGGACAAGCTGCACTCACGTCTTTCAGTCATGATCCCATGGCCTAGAGTCACCTGTACCTTCATTGCTATTCATGTCATCTCCCGTACAACTTCCTCAGACCTCCCTGGCCCACTCTGACTTGCCTCAACAACTCCCGAAGATATGTGCCACCCAAGATGTAGCACTCTCCACCTGGAGTTCTTCCTCTGAAACCAGCTTCTTGCTTTATGTGAGTAATAGGACTAGGAATCGATGCAAGGCTCTAATAGAAGGAATGGTTCCTACCTCAAATTACCCTTCCATGTTACCCACCCCCTAGACCGCCTTTGGAGAACCACGTGGGAAGAACTATTTCCCACCCCCTACCTCGACGGACGCGGTTCGAAGCTAGTCCCTGGAGCATGCGCAGTGATATCTCACCCTCCCCACCCCTCCCTACACCCCACCCGGCTCCTGCATTAAGCCCCGGGTTCGCAGCAGCAGCCAGGATCGGGCACCCGGGGGCGGGCGGGCACAGTAGGGCCATGGCTGAGGGTGAGGATATGCAGACCTTCACTTCCATCATGGATGCACTAGTCCGCATCAGTGTGAGTTAAGGTGGGGTCAAGGGGACGGGAGGGGATGTAAAGGGTCGGGGCAAGCTAAATCCTTGAACAGGTGGGGATCCAGGAAGAATATGGAATATAGAAAAGGGATTAGTTAAGACAGAAATGACTGAGAGGGCGGAGATGCAGGTGTGCAGGGATCCTGGGGACAGCAGAGTGGTGAGACTCCCGTTTGCTGGGGTGTAGGCAGCACGAAGCTGCCGGGACCCAGCGGGTAGGCTTGGGGTAGCTGCCAGGCGTGCACCAGGGCTATGAGAAGGGGCATGTGTGAGCTTGGATGTTTTCCAGAAAATTGAGGACAGGTTGGGAGGGGGAGTAATGAAAAAGCCTCTCCTGGGTGCAGTTCCCAATTTGGACCCCTCCCGCCCCCCCCCCCCCCCCCCCCCCCCCCCCCCCGCGAGCTGCCGTGCAGCCTGCGGTTGCCATGGTAACCCGTGCCCGTCTCTCTCAGAGGCGGTGCCAACCCTGCTCCCCCCCACCACTTCCTTCCCCCTCCCTCCCTGTCCCTCCCTCCTTTGTGTCAGCTGCGCCCCTGACCGGGATGGCTGCGAAGAGAGGGACCAAGGTGAGGTGTGGGGGTGGGGAATAGCCAGAAGACCCTTCACCAAAAGGGGGAGGGATACTTCCGGTGGGGAGGGGGCAGGTAGGCGGGGCGCTCCCCCTCCAAACAGATTGAGCAAAGGGTTGCAGCAGGCCGAATTTCTCCACCAGACTGGGCCTGATAGCTCTAGATTAGGAGGCGAAGAGGAATGGGTTTGATTTTTGGAGACTGGGAGAAATAGAATTGAAGAATGGAGGATGGGTGCTGGGCGCCGGCTGGTGGCCAGCCGGTTCAAAGAGCTAGCGCACCCTGGCCGCGGGGAGCAGTCATGCGTCTGAGGGTTGCTAGAGAAAGGGGCGGGGGACAACACCCAGCTGTAGAATGGGTGGTGCCCTTGAAATAAATGCCAGGAGCAGGCTGGTAATCCAGAGATGGAGGGATGGAGACAGGTGAGGCGGGAGGATTGCCTGCCAGCACTGCTGCAGCGGGAGTGATGGGGGTGGGGCGCGATGCTGGGGGAGGCTAGAGCTCCAACCGTACCTTCTCGTTGGACCTTAAGCTCCCCAAGAGGGGAGCAGAAGCAGGAGACAGAGAGCTGGGGAGGTGTGCGAACCAACCAAGGCAGGTACTGGGCCAAAGCAGTAGGTAGCTTGTGCTGCCCTTCCTGGCAGCCAAGGGACCTGGCTGAGATTTACCCAAGTGTCCTAGCTCTCACACAACCTCCTGGTCCCTCCACAGACAAGCATGAAGAACATGGAGAAGGAACTGCTGTGCCCAGTGTGCCAAGAGATGTACAAGCAGCCACTAGTGCTGCCTTGTACCCACAACGTGTGCCAGGCCTGTGCCCGGGAGGTTTTGGGCCAGCAGGGGTACATAGGCCATGGTGGGGATCCGAGTTCGGAGCCCACTTCTCCTGCTTCCACCCCTTCTACCCGCAGCCCCCGCCTCTCTCGGAGAACTCTCCCCAAGCCAGATCGCTTGGACCGGCTCCTTAAGTCAGGTGGGGCTGGGGCCTGTGGGATGGGGTGGGGATGTAGAAAGATGGAAGAGGGTCAGGGGCATCTGTCTGTCATTCTGGGGTAGAGCTACTTATTGCTTATCTGAATTCTAATGAAAGCTGCTCTCTGGTGCAATGAATTCCATTTTTTAATTGAACAAGATATCACCTACCCCCAGCCAGCTGTAGTTCTCACCTCTACCTCCTGGGTCCATCCACAGGCTTTGGGACATACCCTGGGCGGAAGCGTGGTGCCTTGCACCCCCAGACGATCCTATTCCCGTGCCCAGCCTGCCAGGGCGATGTGGAGCTGGGGGAGAGGGGCCTTTCCGGGCTTTTCCGAAACCTGACCCTAGAGCGAGTGGTGGAGAGGTACCGACAGAGTGTGAGTGTGGGAGGAGCCATCCTGTGCCAGTTGTGCAAGCCCCCACCACTAGAGGCCACCAAGGGCTGCACAGAGTGTCGAGCCACCTTCTGTAATGAATGCTTCAAGCTCTTCCACCCCTGGGGCACTCAGAAGGCCCAACACGAGCCCACGCTACCCACTCTCTCATTCCGCCCCAAGGTGAGCCAGTTCTTGCAGGGTCTCAAGTGGGAGGGGCCACAATGGTGCTGAACCGGGGTTTGGGGGTGGCGTGTGAGCTTCTAAAGATGGCTAGGTAAGGTTGTGTGTGTGTGTACGCTCTTGAATGTGTGTCAGGGTCTTAGAACTGGAAAGAGAGCTCTTTGATTAAGAGCTCTTCCAGAGAATCATATTTGTTTCCTTGTAATTCCAGCTCCAGGGGATACATCACCTCTGGCCTCTTCTAGCTCCTGCACTTACATGCACATTTCTACACATAGACACGTACACGTTATTCAAAATAAAATATTAAGAATTAAGACAGGACAGCACCTTGCCATATAGCCCAGGCTAGCCTTGAACTCATGGAAATCTCATTTTCTCGGTTTCCTGAGCATTAGAATTACGGACATGCACCATCACATCTGGCTGCCTAGCAGCCCGTGTTGCTAACATTCACTGAACAAACAATTCAACATCTATGGGTCTCTCATCTCACCAGCTGCACAGAGATGAACGAATCTACTCTGCAGTAACTATACCTGCGGGGGGGGGGGGGCCGTTGATAGGGTCACAGGAGGTGTTTGTTGCTACAAAGTCTTATCTGGCTAAGCCTGGTGGCACATGCCTGAGCTCCTAACACTTGGAATAAAGAGACTTGGAAGTTCAAGGCCAGCCTGGATACGCAGGAAAACTCTGCCCAAAAACATTGTTTATATGCAGGATGCTTTTCTAGGGATTGGCTGCAATGGTGAACAAAGATGAACTATATCATTGGTGTTGTTATTACTATGTAGTTATGAAGTAGAAGGAGGGAGGGGCAATGCTAGGCTACGGCTTGGTCAGTTCACAAATGCTTTAATGCCTGGTGTTCACCATCAGGTGGCGCTAGGGAGCACCACCAGCTATTTCCACTTCCTTCTCCTCTGACTGCTGGAGAGGGGCAAGTTAATTGCTGGTAGGTCAGCATCCTTATACACACAAGTGGCTGACTATTTCATTATCTTTTGCATCCCTAGGGTCTGATGTGTCCAGACCACAAGGAAGAGGTGACCCACTACTGTAAGACATGTCAACGGCTGGTGTGCCAACTCTGCAGAGTACGGCGTACCCACAGTGGTCACAAGATCACGCCGGTGCTCAGTGCTTACCAGGCCCTCAAGGTAAAGACCCCTACTTTCTCAGCCCTGGTGCTAACACACACCAACACACACCTCCTAATTACTTGATTCTTGCAGAGCCAGGATGATGCCCACCTCTTTCTTTGCCCTTAGGATAAGCTAACAAAGAGCCTGGCATACATCTTGGGGAACCAGGACACAGTGCAGACCCAGATTTGTGAGCTGGAAGAGACCATCAGGCACACTGAGGTGAGGAAGGGCATGGACGTGCGCCTCGGATTCCGCTTGGGTGGGCATGTCCCATTGCCTTGCTGCCAGCTCAGAGCCCACAGGAGGAGGACGCCTGTGGGTGGAGGCTCTGATTAAACTACATTGGCAAGAACACGAGTACCCTGGGTTAGGCTGGAGCTAGGGCTGCAGGGAGCGTAGGAGAGCTATAGTTGGGGGCTAAGGAGCTCAAACATACTTAGATTCAGCATGAACACAACCATGAAGCTAGGGATGGGAAACAAGCACCTTCTGTTGGGTTATCTGAATTAACGGGCCATGGCAATGGATGGTGGCGATGGCACAGCCACCAGCGTGCCAGACCTGGTGGTACACATGTGGACGTTAGTGCAGTCGTGGTCTTTCTTATTTGGGTGAGATATAAAAAGACTATGAAAGAGCTAGGGTAAAATACTATCAGTTAGTGTAATGGTGAGTTCAAGTTGTAGTCGCTGGAGGGAGTGTAGGTTCAGAAAGGGCATTTACTGCATTTTCTGACGTACATCCAGATAGGAGGATATTTTGGAAAAGGCTCTCCTTCACACATTGAGGTCCCAGAACAGTTTTGTTTGCAGGATACTGGTAACTGGAACTGCAATGTATCCAACTGACCAACTATTTAAAGTGGCTCTTATCTTCCACTAGTTTTTAGCCTTTCCCTGTTTGTCTCTAAGCCACATGGCTAAGATTGACTACTCCAGCTCATCAATCCATCTATCCTGTCATTTCTTCACAATATATTGCCCTGGAATTGACAGGGCCTGTGGTGGAGCATGTGCATCTCATCACAAGGGGCACGTGAGGGCTGGGGAGACAAGTCAGTGCTTAAGAGCACTGACTGCCTTTGCAGAGGACCCAGGTTCAGTTCCAGCAGCTACATGGCAGCTCATGATCCCCTGGAATCTGCTCCAGGGGATCTGATACTGTCCTCTGCTCTTTAGGGGCTTCTGCACACATGTGGTATACATAAACACACACACACACACACACACACACACAATCTCTCTCATACACACACACAAATGAAATACTTTATTTTATTATTTTTTTAATTTATTTATTTACTTTATGTATGTGAGTACACTGTCGCTGTACAGATGGTTGTGAGCCTTCATGTGGTTGTTGGGAATTGAATTTTTAGGACCTCTGCTCGCTCTTGTCTCCACTTGCTCCGGTCAATCCCGCCCACTCCCGTCGTCCCTGCTCACTTCAGTCAACTTAGTTTGCTCAGTCCCTGCTTGCTCCAGCCCAAAGATTTATTTATTATTATACATAAGTACACTGTAACTGACTTCAGATGCACCAGAAGAGGGTGTCAGATCTCATTACTATTACGAGTAGTTGTGAGCCACCATGTGGTTGCTGGGATTTGAACTCAGGACCTTCGGAAGAGCAGTCAGTGCTCTTACCTGCTGAGCCATCTCACCAGCCCAAAATAAATATTTTAAAATAAAAAATATGTTGTGAGAGCAGGCATACCTTCTGCTGCATTAGTACATGGTCAATGTCCAAAGTTGCCACAACAATAAAACACAAAAATGGCTGGCAAAATTAAATTTAAAAAAATTAAGTTAAAAACATAACTGTAGTGATCTGGTGAGATGGCTCAGTGATTAAGAACACTAGGTGCTCTTCCACAGGTCCTGAGTTCAATTCCCAGCAACCACACAGTGGCTCAAGACCATCCATCAAGGGTTCTGTTGCCCTCTTCTGGCATGCAGGTGTACATGCAGACAGAGTACGACTAATTTATAAATAAGTACATAAATAAATACATAAATACTTAAACTGTAACTGTATTGTTTTTAAATGAACTAGTCAGGTGTTATGCATGGATGTATGTGTGTGTCTGAGAGTACACCCCATGTGGAGGGTGCCCACAGAGTCCAGAGGTATTGGATCCCCTGGGACTGTCCTTACAGATGGCTCAGTTCCCTTTGATAGATGCTAAGAACTGAACTCAGTCCTTGTTCAGTGGTTACTTGCTCTTATCACTGAGTTATCTCTCCAGCACCTGAATTATTCTTTTAAAAACTTAATTAATAGGGGATAGAGAGTTTGCTTAGTGGTTAAGAACACTGGCTGCTCTTCCAGAGCACCTGGGTTCAATTCCCAGCAACCACATAGGAGCTTACAACTGTGTGTAATTCCAACTTCAGGGTTTCTTTTTTTTTTTTTTTTTTTGGTTTTTCGAGACAGGGTTTCTCTGTATAGACTTGGCTGTCCTGGAACTCACTCTGTAGACCAGGCTGGCCTCGAACTCAGATATTCGCCTGCTTCTGCCTCCCAAGTGCTGGGATTAAAGGCGCACGCCACTACTACCCGGCTAACTTCAGGGTTTCTATCACCCTTACACAGACAGACATGAAGGTATAACACCAATGCACAAAAAAATATAAATAAATAAATCATATATTTAAAAAATTATAGCCGGGCATTGGTGGTGCATGCCTTCAATCCCAGCACTTGGGAGGCAGAGGCAAGCAGATTTCTGAGTTCAAGGACAGCCAGGGCTACACAGAGAAACCCTGTCTAGAAAAAACAAAACAAAACAAAAAAATTATAAAAACTAATTAATTATTTAAGTGGGTCATGGGTCACCGTATCTTATGCTGTGATCCCAAGACTGATAAATTGAAGCAGGGGGATCTCTCTTCAGTTCACATCGAATTCAAGGTCAGCCTGGGCTACATGAAACCCTGTCTCTTATAGAGATCCCCAGATAAAGGCTGGAAAGATAGATCAGTGGGTTAGGAGCTCTGGCTGCTCCTCCAGAGGACCTAGATTCAATTCCCAGCACCCACATGGAGGTTCACAACCATATATAATTCCAGGGTATCTGATGCCCTCTTCTGGTCTCCGCAGATACCAGGCCCACACTTGGTCCTCATACATACAGGCAAAAGCCCTATACACATAAAAATACTTTTTAAAAGATCCCAAGTGGGTAGAAAGTTAATAGGACTTTTCTTTTCCCTCCCTCTTAATAGGACTTTTGTAATTTTGTCCTGTATTCATTTTGATTTCCTAGATCAAGCCA
The DNA here is from genome assembly GCA_019843815.1 of Montemys delectorum. Taxonomy (NCBI): domain Eukaryota; kingdom Metazoa; phylum Chordata; class Mammalia; order Rodentia; family Muridae; genus Montemys; species Montemys delectorum. The sequence continues at coordinate 16,512 of JADRCD010217225.1, forward strand.
AAAGTCTAGGAAATAGAAGGGGCTTGCTTCTCGTCAGCCTACAGTTACAACGTGGGCATTCAGGAAGTTAGTACAAATGGTCAGGAGGCGACCCTATCTCTGGTGTAGGTGCTTTGTCAGTCGTGATCCTGGCTCCACTGAGAGTGATAGGTGAAATGAACTGAATTCGATAGGATAGTATGGTGTGGTGTCTTGGGGGCGGGCGCAAGTGCTGCCTTCAAGACCATAGTAAGTCTTTTATCCTTTGGGTGTTCCTCCTTGGACAGGTGAGTGGTCAGCAGGCGAAAGAGGAAGTGTCCCAGCTGGTTCGGGGACTAGGAGCTGTGCTGGAAGAGAAGCGGGCCTCACTGCTTCAGGCCATTGAAGAGTGCCAGCAAGAGCGTTTATCCCGGCTCAGCGCCCAGATCCATGAGCACCAGAGCCTGTTGGATGGCTCGGGTCTGGTGGGTTATGCCCAGGAAGTCCTTAAGGAAACAGACCAGCCTTGCTTTGTACAAGCAGCCAAACAGCTGCATAACAGGTACTGAGGGGCGAGATCCAAGGGTGCAGGCTCCAGGGAGGCGGGCGCCGTGGGTGTTGCTAACGCCTAGGACAGTAGTAGCTAGTTGCCTCGAGGAGGTTCATTTGGTCAGACTGATGCTAGCTTTTCGAGAGTGAGGTAGACCTGAAGCAGTGGCTCTAGGGATAGGTAGGGCAGGATGCCAGGGAGGGGTTGCTGCCCACCTGGCAATGCCTGACTCTTGCCTACCCCGTTCTAGGATTGCCCGAGCCACTGAGGCCCTCCAGACATTCCGGCCAGCAGCCAGCTCCTCCTTCCGCCATTGCCAGCTGGATGTGGGGCGTGAGATGAAGCTGCTGACGGAGCTTAGCTTCCTGAGAGGTAAGGAGCTAGCCAGTGTCCAACCAGAGCCTTCTTCCCTTTCCCCCCTGCAGCGGACCCGGGGGGCAGTGCCCGCCAGGGACCTCCTGGCCTCCTGCCTGGCCTGGCCAGCCACTCCCACCCAGCCAACCCCGCCACACCACACCATCCTACCGCGCTCAGCGCTGCTTCTCCCTCTCTCTTTGTAGGCTGTGGCCACCGCGGACTCTGCTCCGGAGCACCCCAGGCAAGTCAGCAGCCCTGCCCTGGGGGCCCTGCCACCCGCTGGGCCCCTCCCTATTCCTCTCCCTGTGCTCCCACACAGCCTGGCCACCCACATATCGCTTCCTTCTCTCCTAATGTACCCTGAATTCTTGGTCCTACCACCTCCCTTCCTTAGGCTGTTGCATAATCCTGGTTCTTCTGACCTTTCGCGTTATCTTGACCCTTGTCCTCTGAACTCTCATTCTCTTCCTCTTGACCTACATGCATCGCTCTGCTAGCAAGCTTGCTCCCCTCTGCTGCCTTCCTGTTTCCCTGTCTTGCTGACCCTGTTACCTCCCTCCCAACCCTTATACATCCCCTCCTGCTCAGGGCTCTCTTGCCTGGGTTCCAGTGGCCTTTGACTGCCTCGTTCTGGGGCTCCTTTCTTACCTCAAAGAATCTCAGCTGTGAGGGCCTTCAGAACTCATTTGGTCTGATGCTGTCATTTGGCTGAAGAGAAAACTGAGGCCGGGAGAAGGAAAGTGACTCACTTTAGGCCAAATTAGGATAGTGGCAAAGTAGGACCAGACTTTGGGCTCCCGCCCCCGCCCAGTGCTTGCCCACTTCTTTCTCCTTTGGGCCCCACCTTGCCCACCCAGTGCCTAGAAAGTTCCTTTCCCCAGCTCCCTCACCTACACTCAACCCCCCGGCTCCCGCTGCTTCCTCTTTCCTGCCTGCCCTACTCTCCACGCCAGGCCAGTGGCCAGGCCCTGATTGACCCCGTTGTCTCTTCCAACAGTGCCCGAGGCGCCTGTCATTGACACCCAGCGTACCTTTGCCTATGATCAAATCTTCCTGTGCTGGCGGCTGCCCCCTCACTCACCACCTGCCTGGCATTACACTGTTGAGTTCCGGCGCACAGATGTCCCCGCCCAGCCAGGCCCTACACGCTGGCAGCGACGGGAGGAGGTGAGGGGCACCAGTGCCCTTCTTGAGAACCCCGACACAGGCTCTGTGTACGTGCTGCGTGTCCGTGGTTGCAACAAGGCTGGCTACGGAGAGTACAGTGAAGATGTGCACCTGCACACACCCCCAGCCCCTGGTGAGTACACAGACAGGAGGCCTGGTGTGGTGAACAGAGGTGTTCACGCAGCGGGAACTGGATGGCCCAGGTACTCAGCTCAGTCCCAGTGGGCACCGGAAAAGCAATGCAATACAATTTAATTTATATAACTTGTACAATTTAATGTGTGAGTTGTACTCACTTCCTCTAGAGCCAGACTGCCTGGGGTTCTCAAACCACCTTTGCCCCTTGACAACTCTGTGTCTTGAGCCACATTTTTGTTCTTCTCTGAGCTTCAGAGTCCCCTTCTACAGAAGTAATAATATTTAATAGAGTGGTTTGGTAATGAGAACATTGTTAAATGGTATGTGTAAAGACAGCGTTCTGACTGATAGCAAGGGCTCAGTCAATGTTAGGGAAGTGGCTTGCCGAGTGTGCTCAGCAAGAGTCAGGGCTGGGTTGAGGGATCAGGTATGGGCTCCAGAGTGTGGGATGGAAGGTTCAGATCAGTGGTGTTAGGAATGGGACCAGGTGGAACAGGACCATAGTGGAGATGGTGCATAGGGCAAATCATGGAGAATGGGTTGCAGACACATTGAGTTAGCTAGAGATAGGACACTGTTTTCTCTGCCCACTAGTCCACCTCGGCTATTCCTGGCCTCCCATGTCTGTTTGGGATGCCTCTCTCTCCCCTATGTCTCTATTTCAGTTTCCCACACCCTATTCCCCTGGGCCCCTGCCAGCTCTTGGTGACAGAACTCCTTGACAATTTGTTCCCTGTGCCCAAAATTCCCAGTGTTTGTGCTGACACCCCACAGTCCCCAGTGCCAGTGTGTCCCTGAAATCCTTCCTTCTGTCTCAACCTCCTGCTTCCAGTCCTGCACTTCTTCCTTGATGGCCGCTGGGGTGCAAGCCGAGAGCGGCTAGCGATCAGCAAGGACCAGCGAGCGGTGCGGAGTATCCCAGGGCTTCCCTTGCTGCTAGCTGCTGAGCGGCTGCTCACGGGCTGCCACCTGAGTGTGGACGTGGTCCTGGGTGATGTGGCTGTGACCCAGGGCCGTAGCTACTGGGCCTGTGCCGTAGACCCTGCCTCCTACTTGGTCAAGGTGGGCGTCGGGCTGGAGAGCAAGCTTCAGGAAAGCTTCCAGGGTGCCCCGGATGTGATCAGCCCCAGGTCAGGCCCTTTTGCAAACCGGGAGTGGGGGGAATGAAGCCCTGGGGAAGGAGCTGGGGTTGGCAAGGGTGGTGGATGGGCATCCAGACTTGCCTAGGTGGGACTGGGGCTGGGTAAGAGCAAGGGGCACGGAAGCCAGCCTGAGAGAGGCTTGTGGACAGAAAAGAGGTGGGCTCATCAGAAGGGACTTGGAGGACAGGTTTTCAGAGCGTATGGTTGGGAAGAGGGTTGATTGAAGGCAGAGCCGTTACCTCTTCCTTCCATCTGTCACTCGGGACCAGTACACCACCCGTTTAAGGTCCCATGTCCTGGCCCCCAGCACCTTATTTCCATGAAAAGTTTTCTCCCTGAGACCTCCTTCACCTGCCTCTTTCTCACCATCTCCAAGTTCTTCCCTTAAACAAATCTCCACAGCTGCCCTTGCCTCTTGGTGTCTCTTTAACACCTCCCCTTACATTTCCCTCCCAAGCCCTCTCTCCTCAGCCCTCTTATCCTTCCTTCAGCATCCCATTTCCTCAAGATGTCTTCTTCTCCAACACAAATTTCCTTTGGAATTCTGTCGACCCCACTCCTATATCCCTCTAACATCCCGATACCAAAGCATCTCCATCTCTCTTCCGACACCCTTGCTCTGCTCCTGCCCTCACCCCACTTCGTCTTAATCATGGTGATCTCATCCTTCCAACATCCCCAGCTGTCAAAACTGTATCCCTAACCTGATTTCCCTAGCACCAGGACTCTCGGCACCTTCTACCCTGACAAGACCCACGTTTCTCCAGTGTGCTGCACCAGCACCCCATCTCTCCCTCACTATGACACCTTTCCACTCACTCTCCTTTCCTAAAGTCTAACTCCCTCAACATGTACTCACCTTAATACCTGCAACCTCCTGTCCCCCAACATCCCATCCTTCCAACATCTCAGCCCCTTCACCCCACTGCCTCCCATTTCTTCTGCCTCCCAACATCTTTCTCTTGGATTCCCACTCCTACAGATATGACCCGGACAGTGGGCACGACAGCGGTGCTGAAGATGCTGCCGTGGAGGCATTGCCACCCTTTGCTTTCCTGACCATTGGCATGGGCAAGATCCTGCTGGGCTCTGGAGCAAGTTCAAATGCAGGCCTGACAGGGAGGGATGGCCCAGCCGCCAGCTGCACAGTGCCCCTGCCACCCCGCCTAGGCATCTGTTTGGACTACGAACGGGGCCGGGTTTCCTTCCTGGATGCTGTGTCCTTCCGTGGGCTGCTGGAGTGCCCCCTGGACTGCTCAGGGCCTGTGTGCCCTGCCTTCTGCTTCATTGGGGGTGGCGCTGTCCAGCTGCAGGAGCCCGTGGGCACCAAGCCTGAGAGGAAAGTCACCATTGGGGGCTTTGCCAAGCTGGACTGAGCCTTCAGGCCCCCTTTTCAGAACTAAGCTCTGCTCCCCAAGCCTCTGGGCATGGGGTTTGTTTACCCAGCAGCATCTTCCCCAAACTTTTCCTAACCATGTGACCCTGCCCCATACCTTGCCAGCTGTGTCTTCCCAGGGCTTCCCTTGACAAAGGGACTCTCCTCTGCTTATCTATGGATGTCCTTCATTCTCTGTGTTACCTGTTGGCCTAGGCCCCAGGTTCATCATGTCTCTGCCCCAGGCCCCGCCCTTGGCATCTTAACCAAGGCATAGAAAGCCCTATTCCATCCCTGTCTTGTGCTCCCGAGGCTTACTGGGAGGGAGGGCACCTGGAACAGTGGATATGATTAACAACTCTGCCCTCGCCTTGCCAAGCCCCCTTGCCCCATTGATGTTGATGACAGCCTTGGCAGCCAGGCTTTGAGCCTCCCAGTGAGGGAGGAGAACCTATCCTGTTTTATTTGGGTCCCTAGACCCTCCAGCTGCATGTCCCTTCTGTCCCTCTTCTCCTCTTGCATGCTTTATCTATCCAGCACCCATGCCAACGTGCCAAGTCTCCCTTGGGAACTCAGCTAAGGCTGGTGTCCCCATTGGGTTGGGCCAAGCTAGGCCTCTGGTGCCTGCTACTGCCTTCCTACGGTGGGCATTACTAGGCCTGTGCTGAGCAACAGCTGTAATTTTCATGGTTTATAAACAATAAACTGTGACACCAGGCACATTTCTGTTTTCTGGGAGTGAGACCATTCCTGGTAATTTCCGGTCCGACTGACACCTAAGGGTAGGAGGTCCTACTACACCTAAGGCCCAGACCCCAACTGGCTCTCACCGCCAGGGGGCGCAGCACTGACTGCTAGCCTAGAACTTCACATTGGGCATCTGGACCTCAGCCCTGGACCCTGAGGGGATGTGGCTGAGGGCTTGGCAGGGTGTCGGGACCTAAAGGGGTCAGGGAACTAGAACCACTTCCTCATTCCGAGGGTGCCAGAGAGCCCACCCAGAGGCAGTGGCGGGTAGGGTGACTGAGGGCCAGGGCCTGGTGCCAAGAGCACCCGGATCTGTCCCAGCCCTGGCTTATCACGGCTGTGTTGACTCTGCTTCTGTTATCTGTGGTCCAAGGATTTGCTTCACACCTGGACAGCTAAGAATAGAGCTGCCTTAAGGGCACTGTGCCGGTCGGAGAGGGGCATGAGCTGGCCTCAGAAGAGTCAATGGGCTGGAGCTGAGGCCAGGTCTGGGGCAGGCCCGCTGGAGCCAGCCTCGGTTTCGTTTCCTCCTTCCTTCAGGGCTGCCAGGCATAGGAGAGAGGCAATTCTTGGGTTCTTTCTCAGGCCACCTCCGTGTCCCCGTGTCACCTCTTTCCCATATCCCTGGGTTTTTTGTTTTTTGGTTTTTTTTTTGTTTTGTTTTGTTTTTTTGGGGGGAGGAGGGTTTCTCTGTGTAGTCCTGGCTGTCCTGGAACTCACTCTGTAGACCAGGCTGGCCTCCAACTCAGAAATTCATCCGCCTCTGCCTCCCAAGTGCTGGGATTAAAGGTGTGCGCCACCACTGCCTGGCCATATCCCTGTTTTTGAATGCACCCAGCCCTCCACCCCTCTGTGGCTCCTTGCCTTTGGGAGTCCTTCCCCAGAGATCCCTTCCAGGCCCTTCATGGCCACTTTCTGGCTGCTCTGATCTAAGAGTTGCAGATGAAGAACCACATCTGGCATAACTAACAGGAGGCCGTCTTTTATTCAGCCATTTTTGGGTTCCTATCCCTGTCTCCAGGTTTTCTAGGCCAGTCCTTCTGAGAGCCACCACTACCCGTGTCCCCCATGGCCGGGCTGGGCTTCACCAGGCTACCACAGTTGAGGCGCTTGACAAGCCTCTGAGGAAGGCCAGGACCGGCCTACCAGAAGTCCTGGCTCACCAGCCCAGATCAGAGTGCAGGGGTCTGGCAGTGACCGATGAGGGAGCAGACTGCCACAGCCGCCCCCCGGTGGGTGAGGTGACTTGCTCCTACAAGTTGGCAGAAGTGGTTGCCAAAGCCGGGTTGGTGTAAGAGAGACTGCTACTGCCATTCCCTGCCGAAACCTGAGTGGAGGGGAAAGAAATTCAGGGAAAAAGAATCTTCCAGGTAGAACCCCAACGGCACCTGGGGCCAGGGGCCTGGCAAGCTCTCAAGGGGTTAATTCAGAGTGTGCACCTGCTGGCCCCAGAGCCGCCAGGTGACTGTAAACACACAACTCCACGGCCCCCTCCCCCCCCTCTTGGCTGTAAGTCCCTAGCCCTCTTGTAGGCCCCGCCTGTCTTTCTCTCCTTTTATTTTTTTGATCCTCTGGCCCAAAGGGCTGTGTGTGTGTGTGTGTGTGTGTGTGTGTGTGTGTGTGTGTGTGTGTAGATCTGGAGGAGAAGGAAAGTGGGGTGAGAAAAGGACGTTCTTGTCCCTGTTCCCACCCACTGGCCTTTTGGTCTCACTGGCCTTTCGGTCTCAGGTGGCCACAGTAATTATTTACTAGCTTCTGTAGGGAAAGGCTGAGGGAGGGAAGAGAGAGGGAGCCTTGCTTTCCTAAAACTCCCAAGAACTCCCTCAGCCTGCTCTTTTTCACCCGACCCCAGCCTTCTGTATCTACTCCCTGACCCCTAGGAGGCCAGTGGGCATGCAGTGGGCGGGGCCCAGGGGGCACAGTGTCTCCTCGATTCACCTCTGGGCATCCTGATGAGTACAAGTTGATACAGTAGACGGTGGGGGCTTTTTTGGGAAGACTGGTAGTGCAGGCACTTTTTTTTTTTTTTCTGTAGTCTCCCAAGGTCTGACCCCCAGAACTCTGCCTCCCATGCCCGGCCTTGCCCAGCCCTCCGCTGCTCACCTCTCTGGCACTCCTTGGGTTTCTCGAGTACCCCTTTAGAAGGCCCCACCCTGCCCACGTCGCTGGCCCAACCCGTGGGACACACTTTACCTCCTCATAGGGGCTACGTTTGGTACTGCCAGGGGGCACATAGCGCCCGTGAG
>JADRCD010217226.1:1295-28072 GCA_019843815.1 Montemys delectorum
AAAAAAAAAAAAGACACTGGAAGTTGACCGAGCTTACCCTACAGCTGTTGCTGGGTGGGTGCTGGATTGTAGGGAAGTCCTGGGACACTATTCTGGGGGTAGGGAAGCACCATCTGAGGTGCAGGACAGTTGGAGCTGGTGCAGGGGTCCCGGGCCTTCGACTTGGCAGGGACTGTGGGGTTCCCAGGCTCTAGGACACTCGGGCACTGCTGGAAGCCATAGAAGAGCTGAGAACAGAGTGGGGGCCTGTGGGGTTGGATCTAGCCCAGGGCAGGGATGGGGGAAGGTGGGATCTCTGGCTGGTCCCACAGGGAGAGTCCTTGGCTTGAGCTTGGTGGCAGTCATGGCTGGGAGTGCAGAGAAGCCTTCTATAGAGATTAGAGGGTGACTCTGTAGGCTCTGTAGGTGAAGGCCTTCTCCGTTGCTCCTCACATCGGATCCCTATGAAAAGAGGTACTCCATAGTTTTAAGGCATTTATTGTCATGGCAGAAAGTAGATGTGTAAAACCATGCCCCACTTCTCAGGTAGAGCCTGAGGTTAAATACCTTTTGCAGGGAGGAACGTCTGGGAAGGAAAGCTTGTTGGCTAAGCCCTCCAGGCCTCTAGGTACATCAGTAAAATAAAGATCTGTTTTGACCCTACATGATCACAGGTCACATCCTCTACATGTGGAGGGGTTGGAGCATTACGCTTCCATGACTGATGGCCACAAATCTATGTCCCTTCAGGGCCTCTGGAGCTTTTAGCCTTAGTTCAACCGGGGACCAGGCTACCTTTCACGGTTCCACAGGGATTTATCTATTGAGATGGAAATGTAAGAGTTTGCAATTCTGTACATGCCTTGGAGCTGGGCACCAACCTGCTAGTTGACAGGAACAAGTGAGTTTCCATTGTAAAATCTGGATTGTCAAGCAAAAGCTTCCTAAAAACACACAGATGAATATATCCAAAAAAAGTTCCTCCCAAAAAGTGCACAATAAAAAATGGAATCCAAACTCTAAAACTAACTATCTGGGAACTTCTTGAAAAATATTCTGGTCTTTGGGAAACAGGAAGAACCTGGGGAATCATTCTCTATATCGCAGGAAGGGACCATAGGAATCAAGTTAATCATTACCAGTCAGAAATTGTCCAGGATTCCTGGCTATGCTTAGACACCCAGCCCCATACCACGTAAGATAAACTAATCAGACTGTCATCTCACTAACTGACAAGACTCACTGTGACTAAGGACAGCCCAAATTAACATTAAAGGACTTACAAGAGGCTAAAACTTTTCTAATACCCAAAACCTTTAACCTAGGCATTTCTCCTTATTCTGATGCCTGCTATTCTGCCTTATGGATTAATTCATCTGGATAACAACATTACCAAGCCTCTAAGACTACTTGTTGATTTGACTAAATGTGCCTCTTCTGATAGTTTCCAAACTAAATAGACAGGTTGGTCAGGACCTAGAGGTATTAGAACAACAGTTAGATTTCCTTGCAGAAGTGGTCATACAAAATTGGAGAGGCCTGGCTTTACATCTCGTAATATATATGTGTGTGTGTGTGTGTGTGTGTGTGTGTGTGTGTGTGTGTGTGTGAAAAATCTTTCCATGTATTAAACCACGGAACCTTGTCTCCACCCATTTCTTTATATGTGTGACTATCTGTGAAGGTCCTTAAGAGTTTTGGGAACAAAGCCACATGTTGTGTGAGGTTTTTTTTCCTAAAAAGATGCAACACATGTATGTCTACTCACGCCAGGGGGGAAACACACAATGATTAAGAATGATGTCGTGATTGCAGCAAAGACCAACGAGGTGCTAACCAGAGCACGTATCAGGCCTAGTTCCCCTAGGGAGAACTTTAAGAGCCTTCTCTCTTCCCTCATAACTGCATGAGCGCCAGGGGACAGAGCAGAGCACTCACTGTCCAAGTAAACTGATTCACTTTCCCACTGTAACACTCCAGTTAAAGTGAATAGCTCATAGGGAGATGGGCTCTTAAGGAAAGGGGTAGGAGAACACATGTATTTGAATGAGTGAGAAAAAAGAGATTGATGAAGAGAGTGTTAAGTGAGGAGATAGATGGTGTGGCCTCATAAAGTTGTGAATCCAAACTGTATTTTTTATAAATCTCTTTTAAAATATTTTATGCATATGGGTGTTTTGTTTACATGTATATCTCAATACTACTCACGCGCCTGGTATCCACAGAAACAGAAAAGGGTCTAGAACTAGAGTCACAGATGGTTGCATCATACCATGTGGGTGCAGGAAACTAAACCCTGGGTCTTCTGCAGGAACAACACATGATCTTCACTGCTGATCCAGTCTCCAGCCTTGGGACCAAACTTTAAAATCCAAATCCAGCCGGGCGGTGGTGACATGCGCCTTGGGAGGCAGAGACAGGCAGATTTCTGAGTTCGAGGCCAGCCTCATCTACAGAGTGAGTTCCCGGACAGTCAGGACAGACAGACTTGGTTTGTCTTGAAAAAAACCAAAAAAAAAAAATAATAATTGCCACGCACACTCGTCTATGCCAGTCACGTCTGCAGTATCGGGCTTAAAAACCTGATCAAGGGCAAGAGGCAATAAGGACCCAAAGGGGTACCCGTGCCTCCTGGCTATTCAGGGTAGCTGCTGGCATCTCCTAACTCAGACGTGTTCCAGATCAGTCTTTCCAATCGTCAACACACCCTCATATTTAGGCATAAAGGTACCCCAAGAAATAATTCATTTATGGCTAAGATTGGGCATTGTTTCCTGGCCAGCACGATGTTTCCAATATATCCTAATTCAATTCCAAGCTATCCTTAGCTTGGAATTTCTCTCAAGGAATCTGCTTGTCAGACAGGTTCTGCCCTTAGTGTTAGCAACAGAGGTCAAGCCCATTCCTCATTCCTTAGGGCAGTCTCACAATAGTCAGAACTGTTTCACATACTAGAAACTCAAGGCCATTAGCTAGAACGGTTAGGTCAGAACTTTCAGGTGCATGCCTCCAGCTAGGGAGACCCAGAGAATTAACAGGAAATGCCAGATCAGACTATCCAAGTCTTACCTCCAGCAGAAGCAGAGAATTAGTATAGGAATACCAAATTAGCCCCAGCGGGGAGGGCACCATTGCTCTCTTCCTCCTGCTTCACACCTGGCTACGTGATCCTACCTACTGACCTTGTGTATCGGTCACTTGCCTACGTGACTTCAGTCCTGCACTCTGATCCTTTTGATCCCCGCCCATCTACGTGACTCTTGTCATTTGCCCTGTTTCCTGTATACCATATAAGCCTGGTTTTCACTGTGTGCTCTCTCTTGGACTTGTGCTCTCTCTTGGACTTGGGCACTCTCTTGGACTCACACTGGAACTTAGATGAACTAGGACTTAGATTTATGCCACCTGCAGTCCCCCAGGCCCAAGCACTTTGGGCCTGGGGGACGCAGCGCCTATCCAGAGATGGCTGCTGCTTTAAACTCAGTGTGTTTCAGGTGGCCTCAGATGTACCTTAATTACTAGGCTGCCAGATTTATCATTTCTCTTTTGCAATAACTGTAGAAGTCTGATGCCATTCTTAAGAAATACATTCAGATCCTATACTTCATGTGTTGTCTCTGCCATCATTTCTTCACCTACGCCTTGTTGACCTGACTAGGACCCCGTTTCTCCCGCGGGTTGAGGGAGGCCCAGATTGGCTGGCCTGCGGCAAATAATAATAATAATAACAATAATAATAATAAAATAAAATCCAAATTCAGCACAGCCTAGATGATTCTAAAATGTATCAAATTATTTTTTCATTTTGGAGGTTTGTTGTAGTAAGTTTTGTCAACTTCATACAAACTAGATCAGTCTGGCTAGAGGGAACCTCAACTGAGGAAACTGCTTCATCAGTTGGCCTGTGGGCATGTCTGAGGGCAGTTCTTGATGGCTGAGTGATGTGGGAGGACCCAGGCTACTGTGAATGGTGTCACCCCTAGGCAGGTGAGCCTGGGTCTATTGCGGGAATTATAAAAAAAATGAATCCACCCTGCAAACTCGCTTTCCCACAAGGTCACATCCCAGCGGGCTCTTATTATTCTCTCCCAGCTATTAAAAACATCTCACTTACATGCAATTCTTTACACACTCCCACCATCATTCATCTAAATAGTGCCTAGGACCCATAAGTAAAGCATGACTCTTAAGGCCTTAATGTCCAATCAGATTTATATAGTAATAAAAAACACAATTTACAAGATGCCAATACAATAATTTCTGAATCAAATAATAAAGACAATATTCTAACCCAATTAATCTATTTTGTAAGAACCTTTGCTTGGTTGTATAACCTTGTGGGGCCTGGTTCATCCTCATCAACTGTCTCCATGATGACCTCTTTCTTCCTGCTTCTGACCCTTTTTCTCCTCCAACTCTTGACCTTTTTCCTCTTCCAACTCTAGCTCCACCTCTTTATTCCTGTCCAATCACAGGCCTGTCACTGCCCTAATGTGATTGGACAGAGAAAATGCTACAGCACTGGGACATATAATAAAAGTGCCTGGACAGGCTAGCAGACACAAGCCAGTAAGCAGCATTCATCTATGGCCACTGCCCCACTGCTTCAGCTCACTGCCTGAGGTTCCTACATTGGCTTCCCTTCATTATGGACTACAATCTGTAAACCAAATAAATCAATTCATCATAAGCAGGGAGCTGTCAGACCAAAGTAACAATTGCACCCAAGTCCCACTTCATAAACCAATGAGATTTTATTGGCATTACCAACCAGGAAAGTAGCTGAGGGGTTCCACAAAACAGCAGGAAGGACTCAAAAGCAGCTGTTATCATGATAAAGTTATCCAATACAGGCAAAGAGTTTGACCCTGGAGCTATCAGCAAAGACTGAAGGTAGCTCAAAGGTTCTAGAATGTCCTCCTTGAAGCTCAGGCGCTCAAAGTCCACTCCCTCAGCTGTTATTTTCTACTTCTATGACCATGGGGAGGAGCTCCCTTTTATTCTGAGTCTCAGGAGCCTCCTCCCCCTCCCTCCTGGAGGAAGTATTTTCATTTGGAGGAAACTGTCATACAAGAGAGCTCTTTTCTTTCCGTGAGTGCACTGGTGACTTTGGACAACTTGACTCAATGTGGAGTCATTGGAGAAGAGGGAGCCTCAGTTGAGAAGATGCCTCCACCACAGTGCTTGTAGGCAAGGCTGTAAGGCATTTTCTTCATCAACAATAAATGTTGAAAGGCCTTGCCCACTTTGGGCACTGCCCTCAGGGGGTATGTGGTCCTGTGTTCTAGAGGAAGACAGGCTGAGGAAGCTGTGATGAGCAAGCATCTTTTTATTAGAATTACTAACAGGGCAAACACATAGAGATACGTTATCATAAGATCATCTAGGGGTGGATTAACAGAAGTAAAAGGAGGAGGAGGAGGAGGAGGAGGAGGAGGAGGAGGAGGAGGAGGAGGAGGAGGAGGAGGAGGGGCAGCTCCCCTAATGATGAAGTACCTGAAGCCAGTTGTCTGAGTGTGAATGAGGGTTTATCTACACAGTAGCAGAGAAGACTCAAAAGCAGTCACACCACCCAAAAGCCTGTCCCAACATTGGTGACAACTCAAGAAAGCTGCAGTCTTGATGCTCTCTGCACAGCTTGCAGACAGCTCTTCAGTCTAATAATGTCCTCTCTCTGTGGACTGGCTGTCAGATAGCCTCCTAGCAACACCTGTTTATTCCTTTTATAAAGCTAGGGAGGAGCCTTTCAGAATCTTCTAAGTTTCCATTTCCCAGATTTATGACCTTGTTTATCTCCTGAGCTTATTATGACCTCCCAGAGGGAGATGTTCAATTCAAAGTAAACTGCCAAACAGCAAATGCCACCTGCTCCTGTGGCAGAATTACATAGGAGGTGTGGGAGGCATGGACAAAAATCTCAGGTAAAAATCCCACCCCTTCTTTCCATGACGGAACATCAAGCTGATCTTGGGATTCTCTTACAAGAGTCACAGCTGCTCTGATGAAGATGACAGCTGTCATACACAGAGGACAGAGCTCTGAGACACTTGGTGAAAGAGTGACAGCATTGTCTTTAAGCTTCCTTAATGTTAGTCTTTCTTTGCCTTGGGAGGATCTAGGGTCTTCGTGCTTGCTGATTCTTAGGACCTGAAGGATAACCAAAGGAGACAAGGAGATGCACTATTATAAGATCATCTGGGAGTAGATCCACCATTTAAAAAAGAAGAGGAAGAGGAAGAAGAAAGAAAAGAAGAAGAAGAAAGAAAAGAAGGAGAAGGAGAAATAGAAGGAGAAGGAGGAGACACTTTGAGTGAGGAAATACCTGAAACCAGCTAGTTGATCAGCAAAAGTTCTTGTTCTTTCTGTCTTGTTTCTTCAGTCACCTTTGTCTTTACAATTTGTTTCTAGGTCCCTGAGCCTGGCCAGTTCTAGAGAACATCAACCCTGTCCTTTTTAAAAGTGATTTGTATTGAGTTCCAGGACAGCCAGGGCTACACAGAGAAACCCTGTCTCGAAAAACCAAATAAATAAATAAATAAATAAATAAATAAATATTTTTAAAAATTATTTGTATTAGCATATGTTAATTATAAATAATGGTGGGTTTCAATATATACATATATTGCATGCATATACAATGTAATTTTACCATATTCACACCTCTGTTACACCATCAGCCCCTCACACTACAAATGATCCACTCCTCCTCCTAATTAATCTGTCCTCTACTTTCATGTCCTGTGTGTTTATGTCTGTGTGTATGAGAGAGACAGAGAGTTTAATTAGGGTTGATTACAGAGGCAGGAGTAAATTTTTCTTCACAAGGGTCTGTGCACTTTACCAGTGGCTACACCACTAAAGAAATGTCTCTCTCTCTCTCACTCACCCATCAACCGCTAACAACATATAAATCCTGAGGGAAGGGTAGGGTTCTAGCAACACCTCTTATTTTTTAAAAAAGTTTATTTTCTTTGTATAGATATTTTGCTTGCATATATGTGTGTATTCCAAATGCATGCCTAGTACCAATGAAAGACAGAAGACTGCACTGGATGCCCTAGAACTAGAGTGACAGGTGATTGTGAAATACCATTTGGGCACTGGGAACCTTGTCACTCCAGTGACTGAGGAAATCCTACAGTGCATCCCATCCTGGGGATAATCAGGAACAAGAATGAGTGCTACAGAGTCACTGAGTGCTATCAAAAGCTACCCTGCATACCCCTGGCTGCATGACCACTCAATAGCAAACCATTCTGATAGATAGCACACAATAGCATTTGGATCAAGTCAGGAGAGGTCTATCCTGGAACTGATTGTGGCTGAGATACACTGGGTAAGTATGGTGTTGCTGGTCCCAGCATATGGGGGCAGTTTACTTGAATGGCTCTTTTTTGGAACCATCCATCCACGGTCATCCAAGATTTAAGAGTATGCACCCTTGCCAGCCTGGTCTACAGAGTGAGTTCCAGGACAGCCAAGGCTACACAGAGAAACCTTGTCTCAAAAAAACAAAACAAAACAAAAAAAGAGTATGCACCCTGATATCTATTGTGGTGGTTTGAATAAGTGTGACCCTATTGAAGTGGCACTATTAGGAGGTATGGCCCTGTCAGAGGAAGTGCATCACTGTGGAGGCTGGGCTTTGAGTGTGTGTGTGTGTGTGTGTGTGTGTGTGTGTGTGTGGTGTGTATACTCATACACAACACACACACACACACACACACATGCTCAAGTCTGGACAGTGTGATACACAGTCTCCTCCTGGCTGCCTTCAGATCAAGATGTAGAATTTCTTGGCTCCTCCAGCTCCAGGTCTGCCTATACGCTGCCATGCTTCCCACCATGATAATAATGGACTGAACTTTGAAACTTTAATCAAGTCCCAATTAAATGTCTGCCTTTATAAGAGTTCCCTTAGTCATGGTGTTTCTTCAAAGCAATAAAACCCAAACTAAGACACCTATGATATTTTCCTCTCCACCTGTGTCAAACTCTTCTTGTCCCCCTAGATTGTGAGATTGTAATCCGAGCACAATCGTCTCACCAGCAAGAACGCATGCGGACACCAGGATCCTTCTGCAACAAACGTTTATTGCATCTTCAAGAGGGAGACCCCAAACCCTGAAAAGGTGCTGCTTAAAAATACCCTGGAGCGGCATGTTCATTTCTGATTGGCTGCTTGCTCAGGAGCGCATTGCGCCCCGGGATCGGCCGTGACTTGGCACGCATTCTGCTAGCACCTGCGCAATTCACCTGTAAACTTGGGAGAGCACCCGATGTCAGCGCCATCTGCTGGCTATCACCGCTCACCGAGGCTCTCTACATCTCTCCCTTTTTGTTTTAAATGATAGGCTCTGGCCGATGCCCCGTGTCTTTAGGCTAACCGATGTGCTATCCATTACCAGCACCAAGAGATCGGTGGGATCCTTTGGATCACTACTCATTGGTGTGCTCCTGGTTTATGGCATCAGCCTAATCCCATCGTAGAGGCCAAAGGCAGCGGGCCTTGAGGACATATGGCAGTTTGACTCACTCTCCCGTGTGCAATGGGATAAGACCCCACGGGGTGCAAGAGCTAAGTCTCGATGACCATTAGCTTTTAAGTATTTATTTTGCCTTTAGCATGCTGAGCCAAATATCGGGAGAGGCTCCTTGCTCTAGTGCAGCAAATGCTTGAGCAATTACTACCTTGTCACGTTTTTGTCGGGCTCTGAGCTTGCAAACCATCCAGAGAAGAAACACTAAGCCAGCACACAAGGCAACACCAAACAGGCCAATTCCCACCCATCCCTTAAGGAAAGAAAAGGCTGAAGAAATCTAGGAGGTAAATTTCCTTGAGCCAGGAATAGATCTAATATTCTGAAGAGCCATGATGAGGACAGGAATTATCTGCCGGGATATTCTCTGGGGAGGCATCTTCTGTGATGAGGAGTTTTTGTGTCAATTGCTCCAGCAGCCAGAACGGGTTGTTTTCTTCCTGTGGGAAAACACAAACAGCTCCCCTGGATCTTCTCAAGATAGGATCCGGAACCTTCCATTGGTCAGTCAAGACATCCTTCCACTTGACCATTTCTTTTGGCCTATCAGGCTCTAAGCAATGGCGGTCAGCAGCCGAATGGCCCTGACAATCCAGATTTAAAAAATTAAGAGTAAAGAGTGCTATAGAAACGGTTACTCGTGGCACTAAGGGTAGAGCCTCCTCAACTCCCCCTTTTTGTTTTATTAGATAAGATTTTAGCGTGCGATGAGCCCATTCTATGATGCCTTGTCCTTGAGGATTGTATGGAAATCACACACAAGCCAGGATATTTCCACTCGCAGCCTACTTGTGCTAGCTGCCAAAGGGTATTTATTTGTTCTTACTCAGCTACATCACGGCAGCTGCTTCTTGCATTGGTTAGCGGGCCTCCAAGCTCTCTACACACCTTCCTCCAAGCCTCTAGTTATATGGAGTAATGGTGGCTCGGCATTCCTTAGTGCACTGTTCATACACTAGTTGTTTGATCAGCGGCATGGCTGCATCTGGATCACCAAAGATTCTCTCTGCAGCTTTTACTAATCTAGCCACAAAGTCAGAAAACGGCTCTATGGTGCCCTGTAAAATTTTTGTAAGATTTCTGCTTACCTCCCCTTTATTACCAATCTGATTCACCTGCTCAAAGACTTGTAATGGGGTAACCAGTTTGTTGACTGGTTTGCCCCAAAAGCGTATCCCTATCCCAGGCTTGATTTCCAGCTGCGTGATTAGCGTCTGCCTGTTCATTAGCAAATTAAAGTGAAAGAGGCTGTGATCCGTAAGTATGGACTCAGCCAAGGACTTTATAACCTTAAAATCCAAGGCTCATGAAAACGCTGACCCTGTGCATCTTGAAAAACTGGATAAACAAGTGACAATTCAATTCTAACTGTAGGGTCGATAGTAGACCCTGTATCCAACTCTCCTTTTCTGACTTTACCGAACACTCCTCTTCCATCTGCTCCAATGCTGCCTGTCCTTCTAAGTCCTCTTTCTTAGAGGGGCTAAGCTCGTTCCCCTTTTCATCCTGCTTCTCTCCCAGGGCGTCCTTTCCCTTACCTCTCGCTTCCACAGACCGAGCATCCTTGGAAGGGCCTATCTTCGTTTTAAGCATGCCTTTTCTTTTTTCTCTCTGAGCTCCTAGTCTCCTATCCCGCTCTGTTTCTGACATGTTGTCTTATAAGCAAAACGAAACCAAAAGAACAAGACCAAACATACCTCTCAGAGCGTACTTTTGACCTGCAGTTCTGAATCCTCCCCGTGAATGGGGGGTCCCCTCGGTGCCTATCCCGGGTTTCAGCACCATCTGTAATCCGTGCGCAAATGTCTCACCAGCAAGAACGCACGCGGACACCAGGATCCTTCTGCAACAAACGTTTATTGCATCTTCAAGAAGGAGACCCCAAGCCCTGAAAAGGCGCTGCTTAAAAATACCCTGGAGCGGCATGTTCATTTCTGATTGGCTGCTTGCTCAGGAGCGCATTACGCCCCGGGATGGGCCGTGACTTGGCGTGCATTCTGCTAGCACCTGCGCAATTCACCTGTAAGCTTGGGAGAGCACCGGATGGCAGCGCCATCTGCTGGCTATCACCGCTCACCGCGGCTCTCTACATGAGATGAATTATTAGATCATTTGCAAGTATTTTTCTCTAGTGACCAGTTTTAAGAAAAAGAACTAGCCCCCAACTGGATTACTGTTCTGTTGCAAATGATTCTAATCATCCCTGAAGCTATTGTGCCATGCAAGTCCAAAAATAATGGAAGTGGGTAGGAGTCCGAATTTGCTATGTTCTCACCACTCTGATTGTCAAATTAAATATTTATCTGCCTGTAAAATAGCTCTACACAGTATTCTGTAGTCCTGCAGCGTTAGATTATAATCTATGATATTATCCACCAGTGCTTGTGTAAACGGCGCACTAGCCCCATATTCATCAACAGCCTTTTTTAAATCCTTAATAATTTTGACATCAAAAGCTTGATAATATTTATAGCATCGTCATTTTGGTCTCTGCGTTCCATTATTGGAAAAGCCAGTAAACCGGATAAGTCTTGCCCATTTTTTGGGGCCCTGCGGAACGCCCCCTCTAAGGGCAAAGGTCCTGCCCTCAGATAGTTGTCTTTCTTTTTGACTGCCTGTATTTTAAAACCCCTGAGTTTTTCACTCAATTTTCATATTTTGATTTTAAGTTTTGCACCTACTTAAACGAGACCCATTTTGAGATTTTCCCCTTATTTGGGAGGGCGCAGACTTTGCGTAAGAATGCCGTCTCTCTTGACTTTGCCTTTCTTGGAAGAAGTTTGGGTCTCTTTGGTCACTGTACTCGAGCCTGAGGAACTTTGGACCTCTTTGCTTTCCGTAGAGGATGGATCTGTTTTCAAAAATGTCATTCCCTATTTTTTCCCAGGATTTCTTATTAATCTTCGTAAGTCCTTTTAACCAAGGACAGTGAGCTTCTATCTGCTCTGACAATTCTGCCAATGTTTCTTTTTTAACCCTTACTCTTTTGGTCCTGAGTAGCTTGTCTGCATTCTGGATAGCCACTTTTGAAACTGATGCCCCCATTCCTACTGTCGAAAACTTCCTAGGTGGGCTAGAGTACCAGTACCGGGTCAGTACTTTTCCAACCTAGATTCCCCGCAGCCTTCTTACACAGACTCCTGGCCAGCGCTAGCCAAATTTTTACCATGAGGAAACAACCACATTCGTTCCCTTTGGTTTTTTTTTTGGGGGGGGGGTTGTTTGTTTGTTTGTTTGTTTGTTTTTAATACAGAGTTCTGTATTCGACAGTATGGTCTTCAGTAACAGCAGACAAGAGACTCCAAGTTCTCAGCAAAATCATCCCTCAGACAAAAACATTGTTTACAATAAACAAATGTCTTCAAACAAGAGACTTTGCAGAAACTAGAAACAAGTCCTCTCTAAGTTCCAAAAAGAACTACAGTGTTTGTGGGCTATTGTCTCAAACCACAGGCTTTAGTCCCCAACAGTTTAGCTACTTACGCTTTCAGAGCTCAGGCAGAGAAACTCTACTAATTCACTCACAACATTCAGGCAGAGGGGGGAGGAGACAACAGTCTCTGTCTGAAAACCTTGTTTCAATACGATACCTATCTTTACTACAATTCTGTAAGGAACAGAAGTACACCAGGGTTCCTAGAACTGCTTACTGGTGCCTTCCTGAAGTCACCAAAGCTTATCATAAACTTGCGTGATCAAAATCTCTTCCTGTACATACAAGTTCCTCGTTTCTGTGTGATCTTTGAGAAGAACATAAGATGGTTGCTGAAAGACCTTGCCAGGAATGTATACTCCCTTCGTGGAATGTCCCAGCAATACAAACTTTATGCCCCTACCACAGGGCAGGGCAGGTGCCAAGCAAAAATGTTTTCAGTTCCCTCTTTTGGCGATTAAGATCACACCTTGCCTGGGGCCACAAACGCCAAGAAAGGGTAGCTGGGGCCTTAATTGGGTGTAAACCAATCCATGCTATTACCAAGTCTACCCTTAATAACTGTATAAAAACTGTGTGCTTGGAATGTTGGGGGTTGCCTCTGCCCCATTGCAGGATGGCCTCAGCACACTGGATCAATAAACTTCATGCTTGTTGCATTGATCTCCATCTCTGTGTTTCTGTGAGTGGGACATCGCGGACGTAAGGCTCTTTGGGTCTTACATTTCTAAAGTTGAACATTAAAAACTAGCAAGTCAAGCCAGGCAGTGGTGGCGCACACCTTTAATCCCAGCACTCAGGAGGCAGAGACAGGCGGATTTCTGAGTTCGAGGCCAGCCTGATCGACAAAGTGAGTTCCAGAACAGCCAGGGCTACACAGAGAAATCCTGTCTAAGCAACTTCTTTTGTTAAAAGTGAGTGACCAGATCCCAAACCCAGCCAGCAAGCAGACATGGTCAAGATGGCCTCTGAGGTGGTTTGAATAAGAATAGCCCCCACAGTCTCATTGGTGGAATACTTGGTTTCTCTTATTGAGGTACTATCTGGGGAGGGTTAGGAGGTGTGTCCTTGATGGAGGAGGTGTGTCTTTAGGAGTGGACTGAGGTTTCAAATGCCCATGTCATTCTCAGTCTGTCTCTTTCTCTGCCACCTTCTTGTGGATCGAATGTGAGTTCTCACTACTGCCTAGCACCGTGCCTGCCTGCCTGCCTGCTGCTATGGTATATAGTATAATTTCCATGGATCTTCTGACGTTCCTCTGTAAACTGCCTTGCACATGCTGTCTTGCCACGGCAATAGGAAAGTGACTAAGACAGTCTCTGTCTCTTATCCAGAGTGCAGGTGATGACTGTGTCCTTCCCACTGGTGAGAGACCGACTTCATAACCTGACAAGTCTGGCTAAGGTGAGAAGGGCTTGGGGCAGTTAAGTCAGTAAGGACCTTTGTTGACTATCTTTGATTGAAAAGCTGTTTCTTATACAAGGGAAGGAGTTTATGTCTTACCACAAGATGAAGAAAATCCAGTAACCAGGCAGAACACAAAAGATGTCATTGGAATCTCACTCTGGCCTCCCCTGGGCTCTCCATATTGCAATCTCCACTGAAGTGACTGGAGGCACACAGCACACTGTGACAGACAAGCCACTGCAGAATAAAGCAAAGCACACACCCTGGGGTGAAATGAACAAAGGATAAAGAGACCAATGTGCCACTCTACAATTTTGGTAGACATTACATAGCAGTTTTCCCCATGGGACTCCATGCCACTCAGACAGCTGTCAGTTCTGTCGGATTTCACTCTTGCCGTAGAGGCAACACATGCATCTGCCATTTGCCACAACACTTCCTGTTCTACGGGAGTCTTAAAATGTTTAGGTTTCCAGAAACCAGGCTTTAATAGTTATCTCCAATGACTTTCCAGGAAGTTCTGAATGTTATGTCTCTGCCCAACACCAGTGAGATAATTCAGGTCTCATTCCTACGAACAGTAATTACAGTCCTGCACTGCTGGGATAAGCCTGCTTTCTTCTTATACCACCCAGATCCCTAGTGGGCTGGGTCCTACCATATTAATCATTAGTCAAGAAAATGCCCTTCAGATTAGCCTACAGACCAATCTGATGAAAACATTTTCTCACTTACGTTTACCTCTTCCCAAATGATGCTAGTTTGTGTCAAATTGACAAAAGCTAACCAACACACACACACACACACACACACACACACACACACACACAGGCGCACACAAATAAAAATAAAGTATTTTTAAAAGAGCAACTAAGGGAGAACATTATTTCCAGCTCAAAATTTCAGGTTGAAGAAGGCAGGGTTGTAGGGAGATACTCCCTAACTGTTTGATTGGGTAAATAAAGACGGCAGAAGCCAATCCCTGGGCAAAGATTTAGAGGTGGGTTTTCTGGGTCCCAGATGGAAGAGGAGGGGTGGAGATTGAGAAGGGGCCTTTTTGGCCAAGCTGTGGCTTGGAGAAGACAGACACCATATAGGCCTGGGGACCCTTAGATCCGATGGCAGCCATTGGATGAATTCTAATATAGAATAGCTGATGAGTTTAGGACAATAGATTCCAAGCCCAGTGGTTGTGTCATTTGGTTGATTTTTTGGGGCTTGGGTTTTGGTTTTGGATTTTTGTTTGTTTGTCTGGTTGGTTGGTTGGTTGGTTGGTTTGGTTTGGTTTTTCGAGACAGGGTTTCTCTGTATAGTCCTTGCTGTCCTGGAACTCACTCTGTAGACCTGGCTGGCCTCGAACTCAGAAATCTGCCTGCCTCTGCTTCCCAAGTGCTGGGATTAAAGGCGTGTGCCACCACTGCCTGGCCTGGCTGATTTTAAAATATTAAGATTGTCTGGTGTTTTCCACTCATGACAATTCAGGTGAGCCAGAGAGAGAACATACAGAGGAGCAGTCATTGGCAGTAAACAGAGCCAACTGCCAGGGTGACGGGCAGCAGCTCCAGCCGTTCTCAAGGGGAACAAGTTTTGGGCAGCTTAGCAAGGCAGTCGTGGAAGCTGAGTAAGACAGCTATTGCAGGCATCCGGCAAAGAGGAATGGGCAGCACTCTTGGGAATACAGGCTGCTGTTGGAGCAATAGCCAGGGTCTTGGGAAAGCGTTAGCTAGCCATGGGGGCTGACTAGCTGGCAGGCGGCTACTGATTCCAGAGCCTAGCCAAAGCAAGCATGGTTTTTGTTTTGTTTTGTTTTGTTTTTTTAAATTACACACAACACATGGTGTCTGGGCTTTAGCCTTCGTGTAGGAGCCTCCATCTGGTCTCACTGTGGCAGCAGACAGAAAGCATCAAGAGGGGTTGTTGATGCTGAGCGCCTTTCCCCGTTTACTTCTCCCATTCACCCCAGGCCCCAGCCCATTGGATAGTGCTGCCCACACTCTTTCCCACTCCCTCAGTTGATTCCTTCTAGAAACACCCTCATAGACACACTCAGCCTTTTTCTTCTTTTGAAGTGTGTGTGTGTGTGTGTGTGTGTGTGTGTGTGTGTGTGTGACACACACACATAAATGCGCACCATGTGAGTGCAGGCACCTCAGAGGTCAGAAGAGGGCTTTAGATCAGCCTTGAGTTGGAGTTGTAATTGTGAACCACCCATGCATGGTAGATCTGAACTTGGGTCCTCAGAAAGAGCAGTACACACTCCTGTCCTAGGCTGTTTTAATCCAGTTTGGAAAGATGGAACCTAACAATGAGGTGGACTAAAGTCTTATGCAATAGCCAACTTTATTCAGAGCATCAATTTATCTTCTGAGGTCTTCTGAGAGGACAAGGCATGTTCATCTGAGATGGGCTGTATATAGTCATGAGGACAACTGTGCTTGGAATATCAACTGAGTAGTAAGATAATATCCAGTGAACCCACTCCTACTTACTACACATGAAAAGGTCACAAAAGCATCTTCCAAGGACAATTTTGTGACTGGAAGGCTGAAGTCACAGTACTCTTCTCCTGTTCTCTTGGTGTCTTTTCACAAGAATCAAAATTCTGCTCACACAGCTCATAGACCATGTCCCAACATTTACCAAAGGATCTTGTGTTTCACGGAAATGATCATGCCATCCAAAGACTTCAGCAAAGCAAATGCAGTTCAAAAGAAGGGTGCTGTACCTGCCTGTCTCAAGCCACAGCTAACCATGTATAGAGAAAGTTCCACTGGTTTTGTTTGCTTGCTTTTTTGTTGTTTCTTGGTTTTTTTTGTTTTTTTTTGTTTTTTTTTTTTGAGACAGGGTTTCTCGTCTATCCTGGAACTTGCTCTGACACCAAAATGGCCTCAGACAAAGAGATCCACCTGCCTCTGCCTCTCCCTCTCTGCCTCCCCCACCCCTCTCCTCTGCCTCTCTGTCTGTGCATCCCCAGTGCTGAGATTAAAGGTGTGTTCCACCACTGCTGGGCATTCATTGGTTTTTCTGTTCTTTGTTTTTTTTTTAACTTTTCTTTTTCTTTTTTAAAGATTTATTTATTATCAGTAAGTACACTGTAGCTGTGTTTAGACACACCAGAAGAGGGCGTCAGATCTCGTTATGGATGGTTGTGAGCCACCATGTGGTTGCTGGGATTTGAACTCAAGACCTCCAGAAGAGCAGTCAGTGCTTTTACCCACTGAGCCATCTCACCAGCTTTTTTTTTTTTAATTGCTAATACAAATGGAGTCCTGTATGTCACTGTGAGAGTTTGACCTCAAATTCTCACATGATTTGCTAAAACACAAACAAAAATTTAAAAGTACTACAATTAATAAGTAAAGTGTAATTCCTGAGAACAGGATACAACCTTGCACACATGCTATGATCTTAGACCAATGTTAGGTTAGGAACCTGTCTAGAAGATGAACGTGGGGCCCGTTCTTGAAAGGCCTAGCTCTGATGGAGAAGCAGCACATTTCATTTCTATCTCCTACAGTATCAAGCTGAAGACTGCCTGTGACGAGAGGCATGTGAGGAAGAATGACCTGTGAGGTGTGTGATGGTTTGTATATGCTCCACGCAGGGAGGGGCACTATTAGAAGGTGTGGCCTGTTGGAGTAGGCGTGTCACTGTGAGTATGGGCTATAAGAACCTCATCCTAGCTACCTGGAAGTCAGTATGCTGCTAGCAGTCTTCACTTGAAGATGTAGAACTCTCAGCTCGTCCTGCACTGGACACTGCCATGTCCCCACCTTGATGATAACGGACTGAACCTCTGAACCTGTAAGCCAGCCTCAATTAAATGTCCTTTCTAAGACTTGCCTTGGTCATGGTGTCTCCTCACAACACTAAAACCCTAAGACAGGTGGCCAGTGGCCATCACTTCAGAGCTGTGTTGCCCATAGCACCATGCAACTGACTGAAGTCCTGAACCAAGTATGTGCTACTTTTGTAACCGAGCTGGGCACTCTGGAGCACACAAGGTACTGAACACAAGGTGGAGTCCTGGCGCCGCTGCCTTGTCTCATGTCTATCTCCCTCACCTGAGCTGAAGGCGTCATCTTTGTTAGTTTGTTTTTGGGTTTATCTTGGTGGTGGTGGTTGCTCATTTGTTTGTTCATAGCCCTGGCTGTTCTGGAACTCACTGTGTAGACTAGGCTCCCCCTGAATTCACAGAGAATTCCGCCTGCCTCTGCATCCTAAAATGAAAGGTATGTACCACCATGCCTGGCATAAATTGTCTTTAACCTTTCCCTTTGGAATTTGTATTCCAGGAAGAACAAACCCTCACTGGATAAATCCCCCAAACCCCAGAGGGGCACTATTACTCTGGAACAAAAGTAATCATCTTGTAGAAACCATATTGGTCCACTCAGGGGAAGACGGCTACCAACAAAGTAACAATTCATCACGATCTTCCATGATTGGAGCTGAGAAAATGTTGCGTGGGACTACACCTTGGTCAATGTGCTTCAACTGTGTCAACTCAAACCAAACCACATGATGGTTACCCTTAGGAAGGGCTTGGGGATCACTGATCCTTTTACCTGTGCTCTTCCAAATGTGGCCACATTGACTAGATCTCTCTATTTCATCAGGACTCATCTCTTTAATGGGTGAGGATAGAGAGCTGAGCCTAGACTTTAGCCCTAAATCTCCACTGACAGTAAAGACACAAGACTAACCGAAGCCAGCTGGGACCAACACAGCTGACTGAGACGACTGCCACACCACCTTCTGCTTCTGCTTTGTCATGATGACATCTCCATACAATTAGTCCAGTGAGGTGCTCCCATCATGCACCTGACACGGTGACACATCTGAAAAAATTCTATATGAAGACAGCAGAGAATCTTAGGAAAAAAGTTCTAGGGGCTGGAGAAATGGCTCAGTAGTGAAGAACATGGGCTGCTCTTCCAGAGGTCCCGAGTTCAATACCCAGCAACCACATGGTGCTCACAACCATCTGTAATGGGGCCCAATGCTCTCCTCTGTCATGCAGGTGTACATGCAGATAAAACACTCAAACACAAAATAATAAATAAAATCTTACAAAAGAAAGGAAAAAATTCCTCTTGTGCCTAATCTGGCAGAGACTTGATATGCCAGGGTCAGGGGATACTCAGGTGTCAGCCTACTCTCTCAGAGAAGGGAGGGGGGATAGGAAGAAGTATTTGTAATGTAAATTAATTAAAAAAAATTCTCAATTCTCTGACTTTTCTTTTTTCTTTTTTGGTTTTTCGAGACAGGGTTTCTCTGTATAGCCCTGGCTGTCCTGGAACTCACTCTGTAGACAAAGATGGCCTTGATCTGCCTGCCACTGCCTCCCAAGTGCTGGGATTAAAGGCGTGCGCCACCACTGCCTGGACTTTTCCCCATCTTGACTCATGAATAAACCTCTCTATTGAAGTCTGCCCATAAGACAGAGCTATCCAAAACCCTAGTTGCTGTGACTCTGAGGTGTTCTCTTCTCTCTCCACTCTCTCTTCTCTCTCGTGTACTTTTAATCTATAATAAAACTCCCCCAGTTCTTTACTATGCCTCACCTCTGATATACCCTTAGCATGGCAAGACATTTAGCGTGATGTTCCGGTCTTTGTGCCTTCCCTGCCATTCACCAGCAGCAGCAGCACTGGTGAGTCAACTAAAAGGTCACCAGGAACTGGTAAGCTTTCTTACACCTACAACTGAAATGCCATTAGGAGATTTTGGTACTTGAAGAGTGCTGCCAAAGTGTAAGTAAGCCAGCGCAGAGCAGGGTAAGAAACATCCATGCAAAACATAGGAACATAGTAAAATTACCCATTCTCCATCTGGGTTTTATTTGCTTGTTGCCCATCTACTTCTTCTAAGAAACTGATTTTTTAAAAGATGATATCTTAGTCCTCTCCTAGCTAAAATGTAGACATCCAAGAGCTAATTATTAAAATTGGAGAAAATGCTCAGTGGTTACGAATACTTGCTGTTCTTAGAGAGGATAGG
Organism: Montemys delectorum; assembly: GCA_019843815.1. Lineage (NCBI taxonomy): Eukaryota > Metazoa > Chordata > Mammalia > Rodentia > Muridae > Montemys > Montemys delectorum. Next base: position 20,658 of record JADRCD010217226.1, read on the forward strand.
GTTCAGTTCCCAATACCTACCTACAAGGCAACTCACAACCAGTTTAAGGGATCTGGCACTCTCTTCTGGCCTCCACAGGCACCAGGCATGAACACAGTACACTTAAATGCAGGAGAAATACTCATACATAATAAATCTTTGAGAAAAAAATCAAGCAAAAATAACAATAAAAAGTAACAATAACCCCTCATCATGGAAATATCTTGCAACAGACAAGAGACTAACAAAAAGCCCTGCTGATGGCAACTGCAGAGACAAGTAACCATATGGTATCCAGGCCACCCTGCTCCATCTACAACACAGGTCCTGACCTAAGGCTTGGGGATCACAGCAGAAAAGGAAGAAGAAAAAGCAGTTAAGTTAGAACAGGGGGCTTTCTGTGAGGGTTTATCTCCTGGTTCTAGCTCCACCCTTCAAGTCACATCAACAGGGCAGCCTACCCTGCCTGGATAAGAGATCTGGATAAAAGCACGAGAAATGCTAACACAGAAGGAGGAATCTCCTGGGTGGGCCTTGCATGCAGTTAAGGAATGCTGAGAGCAGGAGGCAGTTCTCAGAGAAGAGCTCCCAAGTAGTCAGTCAGGAAATCATACATACAGTAATATTGTACAGTCTGAGCAGGTTGTACTTATATATTTAGAAATAAATACATACATCTAGACATATGAAACAAAGAAATAGAGGCCATAAATCCAAGAAGGGAGGAAATGATGCAATTATACTTTACTTTCAAAAACTAAGCATAAACAAAAACCTAGTAGAATTTTTTTTTAATGAGCTAATAAATCATTAGGCCAGGTTGATGCACACCTTTAACTCCAGCACTTAGAAAACAGAGGCGGATACAGAGACAGACAGATTTGAGTTTGAAGTCAGGGTGGTCTACATCGTGAGTTCTCTGGGGTTAAAGGCATGACCCAAGAAAGTACATTCTTACTTTCAGCTGCTGTTGTCTGGGGATCACTACAAAACAATGCTACATCACACACACACAACCTTCCTTGTCTCTGGTTTTTCCAGTCTGTACTTCCTCCTTTTGTGGGGTGGGCTATGAAGCCCTGTTCCTGCTGTGCCCTGAGAACTGCTGTTCTGCCCTGTCATGACCAACCAAGGGTACATGTCAAAAAGCCCATTCAAACAAGCATCTCCCACTTCACAGAAAGCCAGGAGAACGTCTACCCTATCGGTAATAACAGCCATATTATTATAATAGCCATACACACGAGTGGGTTAGTTATGAGCCACTTGCTGCCTGCTTATATGTCTGTACAGCATGTGTGTGTGTGTGGGGGGGTACGCTCAGAGCCTGGATGGGGGGTGTAGGATCCCCTGGAACTGAAGTTAAAGACAATTGTGAGACACCATGTGGGTGCTGGTAACCAAACCCCAGGTCCTATACAAAAATAGTTGTTCTTAAATGAAGAGCCATTTATAGAAAGAATTCTAGTAGAATCACTGTATCTAAGGTAAATATTAAAATGAAATCGTTTTTCACTGTATCTAGAGTAAATATCAGAATGAATATTTTTTCTAGAAGTACTTACACCTTGAAGAAACCTTTGTGGGAAACTGACTGTTTTTTGTGATTTATAGAGCTGGTTTTCTGAGGGAGCTTAACAGCCTTTGGATTACTTTGGTCACAAGACAATCCTGGCACACCAGTAACATCTTGCAGTATTGAGTACTGCAAACAGTGCAGAGGTACATTTTCCTTCAGAAAACACTGGTTAGATCGGGGCACTGGTATAAGAAACTTGTTTTACCCAAAACATAACGTTTGTGAGCAGTCAACACATGCGCTTTTGTGCAGCTGTTCAAGACTCTGTCCAGAGGCTGCGTCTCCCTGCTGCCAGCAAGGCCTTAACATCCATCTCTCTCCGATCAGCTACTAAGACTCAGAACCCCGACACCTTATCTCCAGTCCTACATGTGAGCTCTTAAGTTTTTGTTGTTTCACCAGATTCGGCAAAGGATACCTGTAATCCACTGCTGTCTGAGCTAGCGTCAGAACCCAAATGGGTCTGAGTGAACATGGACAAGCTGTTCTATCCCTAGCTCAGGTAGTGACTGTCTGATCCCACGGGTGGGCACAATTTCACAACCTGACTGATGACTGGCACAAGTACAAGGAATAAGGCCCTTGTCAGAAGAACCACCTTTGATAAGAAAAAACGGTTTCACAAAGCCACCTTCCACAGAGCACCTGCACCACTTGGGGACAAGACAGTCTCTGAGGACACACGGATTCAAACCATAACAGTGTTTTCTTGGAAGATCTTAGAACCCATACATTTTCACCCCTCCATAATCTTAGAAGTCCAGCCACCTGCCTAACTGTATCTGCCCAATACTCTACTTTACTTCAGTGTGTAAGAGCCATTCACAGCACTGTCTGAAGGCCAGTGTTCTCCTCCCACTGCAGGCACTAAGGACTGAGCTCAGGTCACTGGGCTCACACATGTAGTACTTTACCCATTAGGCATCTCACTAGCTCTTTTGGGTGTGTGTTTGTTGGGTGTATGTGTACCTAGATACTTTCACAGGAGCTGGTACCCGACTTCCATCTTGCTGACGTAGGGGCTCTCCTCTTTCTGCTACCGTGTGTTCCAGGTTAGCTGGCCAGAGCTCACAGGCCAGTTCTATCCCTATCACCCATATCAGTGAGTGTTGGGATTATAGGTGCATATCACATCTGGATTTTTAACAAGGTTCCAAAAATTAGAGTGGGGCTGTCTGGCTTGCAGTTATTGCTTTACCAGCAGAGGCATCTCTCTGTAACTCAGCCTTGCGTCTTCTTGCCTCAGCCTCCCCAGTGCTGGGATTACAGCAGTGTCCCAACACTTCTATCTACATCTGGTTTTTGTTGTTCTTGTTTAGTTTTCTTACACAGGTCCCCATGTAGCCCTGGTTGGCTCAAAGGAGATCCACCTGCCTACGCAGGTGAGTAATGGGACTAAAGGGTTGTGCCAACACACACAACAAGCATTTCTTAATTCTGTTCAGCTTTTAGTAATTACAAATTACCCCAGCCCTACCAGCCCACTCCTGCACCCAAGCTCTCACCTGGGAGGGTGGCTCTGCACCTGTGACTGGCCATTCCTCTCACCTAGTTAAAAGTAGTCCTGTCTCCACTCACAACCCGAGCCCAGCCAGCATCCCAGAAACGGCTCCGCCCTGCCTCCTTTCCTCCAAAACCACAGACTTATCTTAGGGTTTCTATTGCTGTGACAAAACAAAACAACATAACCAAAGGCGGCCTGAGGGAGGAAAGGGTTCAGGCTACATTTCTAGTAACAGCACATCACCAAGGGAAACCAGGACAGGAACCTAGAGACAGGAACTAAAGCAAAAGCCATAGAGGAGTGCTACTTAATAGCTTGCTCCCCATAGCTAGCTTGGCCTACTATCTTAAACAACCCAAGACCACCAGTGCAGGGGTAGCATTGTCCACAATGAACTGGTCCCTACCACATAATTCACCAGTTTAAAAAAAAAAAAAAAAAAAAAAAGCACCACAGGCTTGCCCACAGGCCAATCTAATGGAGCTCTGAGTTGAGGAGCTCTCTTCTCAGACTTCAGCTTGTGTCAAACTGATGTAAAACTAGGCAACATACAACCCCAAATCTCAGCTACCAACTGGCTCACAGGTGACCAGGCACACATCCCATGGACTCGGGATGGACTCCAGGTTTTGAGCTGGATGCCAGCTCAAAGACAGCCCTGGAGCTCTGCCCAGACACAGTTGACTGGATCAGATTCTCCCAGGGCTCTCTCTCTGTTTCCAGGGACTAGTAAACACAGAACGAGTAGTCAAGGCTTTTTGTTCTCGTGGGCACTGGAAATACAGGTGGGCAGGAAAGGGTCAGTGAGTGCCTCACTCTAACCTCTATCCCGACTCTGGAGCGCTCAGAACACAGATACACACAGGCATACAGACACATAAACAACCCTCACAAGACATGGACACAAATCCCCTTCATCCCTCTCAGGGACTGGAGGACACAGTCCTCCTTAAGGATGTTGCTGAAACATCCTAGCACACGGTCAGAGATCTCAAGAACTGTGTCAACCTCACACAGGAGACCCAGTCTGTCACCTAGACCTGCACTAGCACCGCATACCACCCCAACCCTCAAGGATGGAGATGGAGGGAAGGGGCCTAGCCAGGAACTTGGCAGATGCAAATTGCTCAGGAGAGGCCTGCGCGCTCCAGGTCCTGGGGTAGCACCCGGCCCTTCTTGCGGGCCTTCTGTAGCCGTCGCTCAGCCCGAGCTGCCTTCTTTCTGCGCAGGTTCTGGCGCCGCTTGTCCTGTCGCTGCTGCATCTTCTCCACCACATGCTCCGAACGCTTCTCCCACTTGCGCTGCCGCTGTGCCCGGCGCTTCTCTTTGCGCTTCAGGGCCTCCTGCAGCAGGCGTTCGTCGTCCTTGATCTTCACACCCTCAGCCTTGTACAGCAAGTTGGTCCACTTCATCTTGGCCTCCAGTTCCTGGGCTTTGGCTGCATCCTGATCTCGAAGCTCCTCCAGCCGGCCCTGCCGTGCCTGCAGCCGGTCCAGCAGCTGCCTATAGTTCCTGCCTGTGAGTGGGGTCAAGTTCCCTTTCACCTTCTGCCGCTTCTCCTTCTTGCGCTGGGCCTTGCTGGCTGGCTCCTCTTCAGTCACTTCCACCTACAGGGGAAGAGGCACATCAATACTCCCAAATCTCACCAGTGCCATAGCTTCTGTCCCCTTAGCCAGCCAGGAGTCACCAGCATGCACCTAGACCATCAGCCCACACAGCTCTCACCTTATTAAAGATCAGCCCTGATTCCTGCAGCTCCTTGCAAGCCATTTTTGGGGGCCCCTTGACTGGCTCCTCCTTGTTCTCAGCCTCTGCAACCTGCTGCTTTGCTCGGAGCTCCTTCCGCTTCCTCTTCTTCCGTTCCCTCTCCTGCTTTCTCCGCTGTCTTTTTTCTAGAGTGGCAGCAGACAACTCCTTGGTGCTACCCTGTGGGTAAAAGATAAAAGGTGGAGGGTTCACTGCATAGGGTTCTTTTTTAACATTTTTTTTCCGAAACAGGGTTTCTCTGTGTAGCCCTGGCTGTCCTGGAACTCACTCTGTAGACCAGGCTGGCCTCGAACTCAGAAATCCGCTTGCCTCTGCCTCCCATGAGCTGGGATTAAAGGCATGCACCACCACCGCCGGCCCTCCTTAGGGTTCTTCTAAATTCAAAGTCCCTTTTCTGAAATGTGGCTGAGATGAGAGGAAAGCCTCATGCAGGCCATAAGTCCACAGTGTCCACGTTTCACCAATACGTGACCTGTCACCCAGATGAAATAGCAGCAGTGTTGAGGAACCCGAGTTAGAAATCCTGGCTCCACGAGGGGGACTTTCCTCCATTGCTGGTGGGAGTATAGACTTGCATAACCACTCTGGAAATCAATTTGGGGATTTCTCAGAAAACTGAGAATAGTTCTACCTCAAGACCCAGCTATACCACTCCTAAGTATGTACCCAAAAGATGTTCCACCATCTGACAAGGACATTTGTTCAACTATGTTCATAGCAGCTTTATTCAAGTCACAGCCAGAAACTGGAAACAATTCAGATGTCCCTCGACTGAAGAATAAAGAAAATGTGGTTCCTTTACACAATGGAATATTACTCAGATATTACAAGCGATCATAAATTTTGCAGGGAAACAGATGGAACTAAAAAGATCATACTGAGTGAGGTAACCTAGACCCAAAAGGACATGCATGATATATACTAACTTATAAGGGGTATTAGCCATAAAATATAGGATTACCACGGTACAATCCACAGACCCAAAGAAGCCAAAACTCGAAGGCCCAAGGGAGGATGCTTGAATCTTTCTCTGAAGGAAATAAAATAAACACTGTAGGTGGACGGAGTGGGGAAATAGGAGGGAGAAGAGATCGGGAGGGGAATGGGAGAGAGCAGGGGAAAGCGAACGGAAATCAGCAGTGGGCAGGTGACTCTAGGACTTGCCAGAGACCTGGGGCTGGGGAAGTCTATGGAGGTGACTCTAGCTGAGCAGGGGGAGGCATGGAGCCTAAAGTAGTCACTTCCTGTAGCTGAGAGGACTCACAGTGGAGGGATAAGAACACCAACTGTGATGGTTTGAAAATGCTTAGCCCAGGGAGTGGCACTATTAGAAAACCTTGTTGGAAGAAGTGTGTCACTGTCAGGGTGGGCAATGAGACCCTCCTCCTAACTACATGGCAGTCAGTCTTTTCCTGGCTGCCTTTGGATGAAGATGCAGAACTTTTGCCTCCTCCAGCCCCATGCCTGCCTGGACGATGCTATGTTCCCGCCTTGATGATAATGGACTGAACCTCTGAACTAGTAAGCCCCAATTAAATGTCCTTTATAAGAGTTGCTTTGGTCATGGTGTCTCTTCATAGCAATGGAAACCCTAACTAAGACACCAACGTACCCACAAAACCTTCAACCAAAAATGTGTCCTGCCTATAAGATGTACAAGAACAAAGACCGAACAGAGACTGAGAGAATGACCAACCAATGACTGGTCCAAATTGAGACCCATCCTACAAGCAAGAATCAATCCCTGACACTATGCTTGCAGACAGAAGTCTACTATAATCCTGAGAGGCTCCACCTAGCAGTCGATGAAAACCGATGCAGAGACCCATAACCAAACATTAGATGGAACTCAAGAAGTTTTATAGAAGAGATGGGAGAAGGACTGAAGGACCTGGAGGGGATAGGAACTCCATACAAAGACCAATAGAGTCAACTAACCTAGACCCATGGGAGCTCCCAGAAACTGAACCACCAACCAAAGTGCAAGCATGGGCTGGACTCAGGCTCCCACACATGCAGCAGATATGCAGCTTGGTCTTCATGCAGGTCTCCCAACAACTGGAGAGGTAACTGTCTCTGATCCAATGTCGCCTACCTGTGGATCTGATTCCCCAACTGCACCACTAGTCTGGCCTTAGTGGGAGAGGATTCACTTAGTCCTGCAGTGACTTGATGGTTAGGGTGAGGTGATACCCTACAGGGGCCCCCTCCTTCTCAGAGGAGAAGGGGGGGGGGGACAGGAAAGAAAATGGGGAGCTGGAATTGGGATACAAAGTGAATTAAAAAAAAAAAAAAGATTCATGGCTCTAGCTCCCAGGCCCCTCCAGCACATCAGAACATTTCACCTTGCATACAGTCATCCACTGCCCTAGAGTTTAGAACTTAGGTTGGGTTTCTATAATGGAGTGCCTGTCCTAACCACTAAGATCTTCTACTCATGAAACACACAGGCTGAGTTCTCTGCATCCCTTCCTGTGCCAGCCAGACAGCACACTGTGTATCTGACCAACCCAGGCCTGTGCTACATGATGAGGGCCTTGAGCCTTGATCCTCACCTCTCAGGAACCTGGAGACAGTGACAGGGAG
>JADRCD010217227.1:0-16394 GCA_019843815.1 Montemys delectorum
CGCTAAGTCTCAGCCCATCTGCGCATGTGCTAGGGCCAAAACGCGCCAAGTCACAGCCTATCCCGAGGCGTCTCATGAGGTAATGAGCAAACAGCCAATCAGAGATAAACACGCCGCTCCAGGGTGTATATAAATGGTGCTTTGTCCGAGGTTCGCCCTCTCCTCGCCACATGGTAATAAAGGTGCTGCAGAAGGATCCTGTGTGTGTGTCCGTGTATTCCTGCAGGCGGGAAGATACCGCGGGCCACAGGGAAATGGGTTTATTTTCAGTGGATGCCTTGGTGGATAAGGCTACTTTTAACTCGACTGCTACACTGGCTCCCCCCGCCCCTCTTGCTGTCTCTCTGTTGATCTGTCCATGGTTCTGGTATCTCTCCTGATAAACTCTTATCCACAGCAATCCATCTCATTATATCGCTTGAACACCCCCCCACACACACACACACACACAGTCCTTTCACATATATCTTAAAGAAGTAACAGCTTGGATTCTAAAGAAGAGAGACAGCACACAAGCACAGGTCACTATAATATCGTAGAGAGGGTTGAGTTACATCTATCAGGAGAGGTGGATCATGCCTAAATACTTCTAGCATTGTTTAACAGTAAAGTAAATGAAGAAACTCTACAAAGCAAGAGAGGAACTCTAGTCTGTTCTGAAGAGCATTGTTCCACCCTTTAGCAGACTTCCCACTCCCAGCAAGAGGAAGTGAAGGGTTAAGGACCCAAAAGCCTCAGTGGGACTGAGAAGCTCTGGAAGGGACTCTTGACTTGACTGGTGACACCCATGGAAGCTTCTGGTAAGGAGAGCCACATACCAACCCTCCTGCATCTACCACATACTGCAAGGGAGCTGGCCTACAGAGGGATTCTCCCATCTCGAAGCTCGACCCCACCCCATCTCACCACTGCATGTGAGACTGCAGTCCTTCAGTTCTGAAGGAGTGATTCTGCTTCTGGGGATGCTGGTCTGCTTCCTTTTATTTCCATGTCCCCTCCACCATCCCTTGTCTAACAGGAAGCATCAACCCTAGACTGGGAAGCCATGGCTTAAGACAGAGAAGGTCAGTAAGCCTGCTTTACCCTTTCAGTGACAGATATGTTAAAGAGTAGCCAAGGAGGAAATGACAGTACATGGCGCTCACATCAGCAAAGGGAGGAGAAACCCTGCATTCTCAACACTTGACCAAAGCAGCTGCAGAATGGCAGCTCAAAGAGACACCCGCTGAGTCAGCCGTCTGGTGGGCTGAGAATCTCTCTGAGCCCCACTTTAGGAAACTCAGAATAGAGACCGGAGAGATGCCTTAGCAGTTCAGAGAGCTTCCTGTTCCTTTAGAGAATTCAAGCTTAGTTCTCAGTGCTTAGGCTGAACAGCACACAACCATCTGAACTCTGCCCCCCCGGGGGTGTTGAATGCCCTCTTTTGGCCCCTGTGAACATCCATACACCAGAAGCATTCATTCACACAAACCCTATGCATACACACAAATAAAACAGATTTTTCAAGATGTTTAAAACACAGAGTGCCATAGGACTATATGCAGAGACTTGACTAATTGAATATCTCTAGATTATGGAAGGGAAACATTGAATCAGAAGCACACAATATTTGATGGCATGAAAACGTGGTCAAAATCAGATCCACAAAGGACAGAGACGCAGTCTGAGCAACGTGCAGAATATCAAGGCCAATGGCACAGAGGTGGACCAATCTGGCCCAGCTTTGCAAAGGGCTGCTCAGAGGCAGGACCAGCATTCAGCATGACTCCTGGAGGACCAGTCAGAAGTCTGACCATCTTCTGTGCCAGCAACTGTAAAGGACCACCCAATGGCAAGAGCGTTATCTCCTACGTGATCTCTCTCGGAAGTAGGAACAGCATTTGAAACTAAACCCAGAATGATGTCTCAGAGATGTGCTCACCGTCCGAGGCTCAACCTTGTATCTAGGATCTCAGAAAGGAATTCTGAGAGGCTCCGTATAGGCAAGACCAAGCAGGGCAGGGCAGGCCACATTCACATTCTGTATACACCCGTGTCCCTCTTCATAGCTATTCCTCCATTACTTAATGTGCATCAACGGTTGAGCAGGCCCGTTCTGTTTTGATCTATTTCTCCATGTCTCCCCAGTCTCCCCTCTTCAGACACATCAGAAGGTCCTATTACAGATGGTTGTGAGCCACCATGTGGTTGCTGGGAATTGAACTCAGGACCTCTGGAAGAGCAGTCAGTGCTCTTAACCCCCCGAGCCATCTCTCCAGCCCCGTAATTGCATTTCTTTGCCTCTCCCATTTCCTTTTACCTTGGCCCTACCCCCACACCCACCATCACCACATCTATTTGTTTCCTTCCTCTTCTTCTCCCTACCATCCTGATATTCACTACTGGCCTTACTCAGAATGTTCACACATCTTCACAGTAGTTAACCTATTAGTACATACATTATTGTCAGTACCCATTTACTTTCTAAAATGCTTGCTACTGAAGAGGTGTTTTTGTTTTTTAGATCTATTTTATAATGGGTGTAATCTCTCATAGTGATTGCTTCCTATCTAATGGAGGAATCCAGGAGATCAAATGGTCTCCTAACCATCATTTCAGCAGAAGAAAATAATAGGTTGACCCTACTACAACCTACTTGATCTTTCTATTGTAAACATTTCCAATGAAAGCATAAATATGAGAGATGCACTCTGCTGTTAGGAGTCCCACAGGAAGCACAACCTACATAACCATTTCATATGTATGCAGAGGGGCTAGGTCAGAACCCATGCAGGCTTCCTGGTTGATGGTTCAGTCTCTGTGACCCCTGAGCACAGGTTAGTTGATTCTGTGGGGTTTCTTGTGGTATCCTTGACCCTTCTGGCTCCTACCATCTCTTCCCCACTTTTGTCCACAGGATTCTCCAAGCTCCACCTGATCTTTGGCTGTGGGTCTCTGCATCTGCTCCCATAACATGCTAGATGTAGTTTCTCTGCTGACACTTTTGCTATGCTCTGGTCTAGAGTATAGCAGAGTATCATTAGGAATCACTTCATTGACTTTTTTTTTTTCTGGTCATGTTTGGTGCTACATCTCTGGGCTGTCCAGCCTCTGGTTCCTGGCCCTGCAGGCAGTGTCAGGGGTGGGCTTCCTCTTATAGCATGGGTGTTTAGCTTGACCAGTCATTGGTTGGCCACTCCCACAATTTCTGTGCCACCTTTAGCCCAGCACATCTTGAAAGCAGGACAAACTATAGGTTGAAGTTTTTGTAGCTCGGTTGGAGTCCCAGGCTCTCCACTGGAAGCCTTGTCTGGGTACAGAGGATGGCCGGTTCAGGCTCTCTATTCCCCATTACTAGGAGTCCTAGCTAGGGTCACCCCTGCAGATTCCTGGGAGCTTCCATTACTAGGTTTCTACCCTACTCTCAAGGTGCTACGCCCCTCCAATTCCAGTTGTCTCTCCCAGGATTCTCTCTCTCCATCTTCCCCCCAATAGGATCCCTCTTGTTCCTGTCCCCACCAGACCTCAGTCCAGCAGCAGTATCTATTGTACTTCCCTGTTCCAGGGAGATTCAGGAGTCCCCTCTTGAGCCCTCCTTCTTACTTAGCCTCTCTGGGCTTGTGGATTGCAGTATGATTAAGCTTTACTTTACACTAATAACCACTTCTAAGTGAATATGTACAATTTTGTCTTTATGGTTCTGGGTTACCTTACTCAGGATGATTTTTTTCCAGTTCCAGCCATTTTATGATGCTATTTTAACAACTGAGGAATGCTTCATTATGTAAATGTACCACATTTTCTTTATCCCCTTTCTTCCTACTAGGTTGCCTCATTGAGCAACCATATGAAGGGATAGCCTAGTCTTATTGCAAATTAATATGCCATGTTTGGCTGATATCCCTGGGAGTCTTGCCCTTTTTCTGAAAGAAAACAGAGAAGGATTGGATCTGGGGGAGATGGGGGCAAGGGAACTGGCCCTTGGTGGGGGGCGTGGAATTAGCAGGAGAGGAGGGAGGGAAACTGCAGTCAGGATAGAATTATGAGAGAAGGATAAATAAATTTAAAAATAAAAGAAAAAAAAGTATGACTTTTAAAGTTTTGAACAGATGATCTAACTCCTGATGTACCAGTTCCAATGCAAAAACATAAAAAATGTGAAAAACCACAGCAGTGACTCCTCCCAAAATAACTAACATCAGTGATTTCTAATGAGAGTAAACTAAATGAGATCATAGAAAAGAAATTTAAAGAAATGATTACAGGAATGTTTGAAGAGGCAAAGAAGGCTGAATGAATTTGAAGAGAATACAAACAACAAAATGCCATGGAAACAATGAAATGTAAGTTATAAAAATGAGATTCAATAAAGAGATAGAAATGCCGAGGAAAGAACAACTGAAATCCCGGAAATGAAATCTTCAACAACCCAAATAAAAAGCTCCATGAAAAGCCTCTAATAAAGTGGATCAACATCTTCCCTTCCCATTGAGTCCTCTAGGGCACCCACAGCTGCCCTGAGCCGACTGCTATTCCCTTTGAACTTCCATTTTCCACCACCTCTCAGCCTACCTTCATCAGATCTGATGATCTGGGACCATGCAAATTTGACTCCCTTCCCCCTACCCCCACCCTCTTCCCTGCCCAATGAGTCCTCTGGGACACCCCAGCTTCTCTGAACCACCTGCTATCCCTGCTGGACTCTCATGGTCCTGCCATCTCTCAGCCCACCTTCATCCACACAACCCAAAGATACCCATCAGGGGCCTGCCACACCTGGATCACTGAGGTTAAACCTCCTCCCCAAACCTACTGCAACAGGAGCATCCAGGGACCAAAGCTATCCAGATGACTAAAGGCCCTTAAAAGAACATAATCAACAAAAGGCAGGGTAATGTGAGATCTTCAGCCCCCCTACTATACCAAGCCCTGGACATCCTAACACAACTGAAGCACAAGAAAATGACCTTAAATCCAATCTTATAAAGATAATAGAGGCCTTTAAAGAGGAAATAAATAAATCCCTTAAAAAATACAGGAAATGCAATTAAACAGGTGAAGGAAATAAATAAAACTATTCAAGACCTGAAAGTGGAAATAGAAGCAATAAAGAAAACACAAACTGAGGGATTCTTAGCGATGGAAAACCTAGGGAAGAGAACAAGAACAACAGATGCAAGCATTACCAACAATAGAGGAGATGGAAGAAAGAATCTCAGGTGTAGAAGATACAACAGAAGAAATTGATGCGTCAGTTAAAGAAAATAATAAATATAAAAAAGAAAAATTCCTGACACAAAACATCTGGGAAACTGGGGTACAGTGAAAAGACCTCACCTGGGAATAATAGGAACAGAAGAAGGTGAAGAGTCCCAGCTCCAAGGACCAGAAAATATTGCCAACAGAATTAAAGAAGAAAACTTTCTCAACCTAAAAGAAGAGGTGCCTATAAATATACAAGACGCTTATAAAACACCAATTAGACAGGACCGGAAAAAGAAAATCCTCCTGCTACATAATAATCAAAGCACACAATCTACAGAACAAAGGAAAATATTAAAAGTGGTAAGGGAAAAAGGCCAGGCAACATACAGAGGCAGACACATCAAAATTACATCTGACTTCCCAACAGAGATTCTAAACGCTAGAAGAGCTCTAGAGAATATGGTAATTGGAGAGGAGAACAAACAGGTTCTGGTTACTATGAGCCACAAAGGCTTCCAGGGTTTAGTAGCTGCTGTGGAAAGAGCAAACATTGGTCAAAGGACTGCTGATCTAAGAGAGACATACAAGGTAACCTCTTGCCATCAGGAAATGAACAGAGGGGCCATTAGCTCTAGGCCCTGCAGAAAACAATACTAGCTGTTTTCCTTTGGTCAGTCAGGAGGTACAAAACAGGCAAGAAAATTAGGTATTTCTTATCTTATACATGCTACAGAAGGAAGTGCAGCTTTGGATCTAGCCACTGATACCGCTCTTACATTATCCCCAAAAGTTGAATGTTATAAGTTAACCACTGGTGCATATGGTCCCTTACCTTCAGGGACAGAGGGAACAATCTTGGGAAGAAGTGGATTAACTTCTCAAGGATTTATTGTGTATCCAGGTGTAGTAGATGGGGATAGCAAGGAAGAAATAAAAATCACGGCAAATGTGAAAAGGGAGATGCAAATTGAAGCAAGGGATAGAATTGCTCAATTGTTATTTCCTTACATCAAGGGTAATGCGGCTCCCATTGAATGAACAGGGGCTTTTGGGAGCACTGAGCTCCACCTCATTCACTCGCTATTCTATCCTTTGCTAAACATACCCATGTATTGGTCCTCCTCACATGCGTTGTTGAGCTCAGCTTGTGGTAACACTGCCATTGAGAGAAACTCGCTCAAGAACTGTTAGTGAGGTTCCTGCAGCAGCTTGCTGCTTCTGTAGCCTCACCTCAGGCTGGTTGGCAAGCTTCGTGGTTCCTTCAGGATTGAACAATGGCTGCTGGTTCATGCCTGGTGTCTGCTTGCAGAGAGGACTGAATTGTAGCTGCTGATTCATATTTGGTGTTTGCTATGGGACTGAACCACTGAGAAAGAAGATCAAGCTTGCCCCCAAAAGAACTATTGCTGAACAGGTCCACTTCCCTCATATCTTAATAACTTTTCTCTCCCACTACCTCTGCTGGGTAGTGGACTGGAGGTGACTTTGAATCCACATTAAAGTAGGTTGCAAAAAGTATATGCCTTCAAAGGGCCTGGATAGATATCTTGCAACTCTCTAAAAAAAACAAACAAACAAACAAAAACAAACAAACAAAAAAAAAACAACAACAACCCACAGGTGCCAACCCAGCAAAACTCTCATTTACCACAGATAGAGAAAACAAGATATTTCAAGACAAATTCAAATTTAAACAATACCTTTCCACAAATCCAGCCCTATAGAAAATACTAGAAGGAAAAAGTCAAACTAAGGAGGACAACTACATCTAAGAAAACACAGGAAATAAGTAATTCTATACCAGTAAAAACAAAGGAAGCACACACAAACACACACACATACTAATACCACCAACATCAAAATAACGGAAAGTAACAACCACTGATCATTAGTATCTCTCAACATCAAGGGACTTAATTTCCTTAATAAAAAGACCCAGGCTACCAGACTGGATGCGAAACAAGATCCATCATTCCGCTGCATGCAATAAACATGCTACAGCAACGAAGATAGACACTGCCTCAGAGAAAAAGGCTGGAAAAAAGCTTCCCAAGCAAATAAACTCAAGAAGCAAGCTGGAGTAGCCATTCTAATATCTAGTAAAATAGACTTTCAAGAAAAATTAATCAAAAGAAACAGGGGAGGACATTTCATATTCATCAAAGGAAAAATCGACCAAAATGATATCTCAATTCTGAACATCTATGCCCCAAACACATGGGCACCCACATGTGTAAAAAAAAATGCTAAATATTAAATTGCAATGAAACTCCACACATTAATAGTTTCAACATCCCACTCTCATCAATTGACAGGTCATCCAGACAAAAACTAAAAAGAAATAATGAAACTAACAGACATTATGAATCAAATGGACCTAACAGACATCTGTAGAATATTTCACCCAAACACAAAATAATATACCTTCTTCTCAGCACCTTATAGATTCTTCTCCAAAACTGAACATATAGTCAGTCACAAAGCAAGCCTCAACAGATACAAGAAAGTGGAAATATTGCCTTGTATCTTCTCAGACCACATGCATTGAGGCTGGACTTCAACACCAGAAACACCAGAAAGCCTATACTTTCTTTTCTCTCCTTCTCTATCATCCCAATACCAATCATTAGTCTTACTGTGGATTTTTCTTCTTCATTTTACTCATATCCATTATAACTAATGTGTCAGTAAACACAGTACTATCAATCTCCTTTTACCCCATAAATGAAAAATTCTGAGGAATAACTGTTTTCTAGTTGATTCTAGTCTTATACTCGAGTCTCATAATAGGTCTATCCATGGTCAGTGTCTGTGTCTGCAGACAGTATTCTACTGACAAAAATGGATGGTAGGTAGAATCTGGTGCTCTGAATACTGGTCTAAAAGAGGAAAATGACACCTCAAATATACTATAACCTAGTCTATTTCCATGGAAGGAAGGAAGGAGACCTAAGTAATACTAATAATAACAATAATAAAAATTTCAACCAATGATTTAACTCCTAACATGCTTCTAATGTACAAATGCCAAGGCAAAATACAGGAAGCATGAAAAATCTAGACAACATGTTCCCTCCCCAAACTACTAATCCAAATGTAATGTCTACTAATGAGAATCATATAGACAAATTCCAATCAAAAATTGAAAAGAACATTTATAAAAAGGTTCAAACAAAGAGGACACAGTGGTAATTGAATAAGAATAGCCCCCATAGACTCATAATTTGAATGCTTAGTCATTAAGGAGTGGCTTAGAAAGATTAAAAGGTTGAGGCCTTTGTTAGAGGAAGTGTGTCACTTCAGGTGGGCTTTGAGGTTTCAGGAGCCCAAGCCAGGCCCAGGGGATCTCTCTCTTCCTGTTGCTTGGGGATCTGGATGTATAACTCTCAACTATTTCTCCAGCACCATGTCTGCCTGCATGCCCTCATGTTCCCCATGAAGATGACAATGGACTAAACCTCTGAAACTGTAAGCAAGTCTCAATTAAATCCTTTATAAGAGTTGCTATGGTCATGGTGTCTCTTCACAACAATAGAATAATGGCTAGGACAGATACAAACTCAAAAATGAATTTAAATAAAAATACGTGAATGAAATAAGGAATTAAAAAATAGATGAATGAGCCAGGTGGTAGTAGTGCACACCTTTAATCCCAGCACTTGGGAGGCAGAGACAGGTGGATTTCTGAGTTCAAGGCCAGCCTGGTCTACAGAGTGAGTTCCAGGACAGCCAGAGCTACATAGAGAAACCTTGTCTCAAAAAAACAAACAAAAAAAATAGATGAATGAAATAAAAATATAAAAATTGAATTCAGTAAAGAGATCAAAATACTGAAGAAAAACAAAACTGAAAACTTGGAAATGAAAATCTAAATAAGGCAAACAAAAACCTCAGTGAAAATGATCAAAAGAGGAGATATCACAAGGAAGATGAAGTATTAGGAATAGAAGACAAAATAAAAGAATTGGCAATTCAGTTAAGGAAAATTAATTTTTAAAAGTGTGAATGGAATAAGGAAGTTACTTGAGACCAAATTTATGAGTCCAATGCATAGAAGAAGAACAAAACCATGCAAAAGGTACTGTGGTAATTTGAATGGAAATGTCTCCCATAGACTTATACTTTGAACACTTGGTCCTCAGTTAGTGCTGCTATTTGGGGATGTTATGGAACTTTAAGAATGTAGAGAGGCCCTTCTTGGTCCTGTGAAGGCTTGATACTCCAGTGTAGGGGAATGCCAGGATAGGGAAGTAGGAGTGGGTGGGTTAGTGAGCAGGGGGAGTGGGGAGGGGATGGGGGTTTTCAGAGGGGAAACCAGGAAAGGGGATAACATTTGAAATGTAAATAAAGAAAATATCTAATAAAAAAAAATCTCTTTAAAAAAAGGTTAAAAAAAGAATGTGGAAATGAAGGAGTTAGAGAAAGGACCTATGGAGCTGAAGGGTTTGCAGCCCCTTAGGACGAACAACAATATGAACTAACTAGTACCCTCAGAGCTCCCAGGGACTCAACCACCAACCAAGGACTATATATGGTGGGACTGATTGTTCTGGCAGCATGTGTATAGTAGAGGATTGCAAATTCTATCATCAATGGGAGGAGAGGCCCTCAGCCCTGTGAAGGTTCTGTGCCCTAGTGTAGGGGAATGCCAGGGCCAATAAGTAGGAGAGGGTGGGGTGGCAGGCGTGGGGAAGGGGTAGGCAACAGGGGTTTGTTCTTGTTGTTTTTGTTTGTTTGTTTGTTTTCTGGAGGGGAAACTGGGAAAGGAGAAATTTACATGTAAATAAAGAAAATATCTAATAAAAAAAAAGATGATACCTACAAAAAAAAAAGAATGTGGAGCTTTACTAGAGAAAATATGTCACTGGGGAAGGGCTTTGAGTTTTTGTATTGTCACCCCCTTTCAATTCATTCTCTCTGATTTCTGCATGTAGTTGATCTATCTGCTTCCTATATGGCCAGCTGCTACCATGTCTGCTATACGGGCTTTCACTTTACCATAAGCCAAAGCGAACACTTTTCTTCAGGTTGCCTTTGGTCACTGTGTTTTATCACAGCAACATAAAAGTAACTGAAACAGGCACAGGACATTTTCAGTACAATCAAAGGAGAAAATTTCTCAAATCCAGGGAAAGAGAATTTCATCTAAACACTAGAGACATATCCTATGGAACCAGAAAAGAAACTTTCTGCATCATATGATGGTTAAAATATTAAATATACAGAACAAAAGAAATATATTGAGAGCTGCAAGAGCTATATGCCAAGTCACATAGAAAGGCAGGCTGTAAGAATAACAGCTAAGTTATAAATAGAAACTCTAAAAATGAAAAGGCTTGGAAGGATGTATTTCAAGTTCTGAAAAACCACATCTTCTAGCCCAGGAAAACTGTATGCAATAATGAATAGAAAATTAATAACATTCCATAATAAAAATAGGCTAAAGGCATTTATGATCACCAATGGAGTGCTTGCTACACAGGCTACAGAAAAGAATTATTTTTTGTTGTTATGGATTTTATTACTATGTAGCTCGGGATGGCTTGGAATTCACTATGTGGTCCAGGCTGGTCTTGAACTCACAGAAATCTACTTGCCTCTGCCTCAGAAAATAGTTTTTTATACTGAAAAGAATAATGAACACATTCAAGAGGTTACAGGAGAAGTGCAAATAATGCTAGAAAAGTAGCTAACTAAGTAATAGGAAAATAAGTATACAGGATCAACAAATGACAGAAATTAACACATACCTTTTGATAATAATTCTGAACATTAACAGTCTCAGTTCCCCAATCAAATCATACAGGGCTCCAGTGACATGGATCAGCAAGTCAAATGCTTGCTGCATGAGCCTATTGATCTGAGTTTGATTTCTGGGATCAATATAAAGGTAGAAAAGGAGAACAGACTCTATACTATTATCCTTCAACCTCCGTACATATGCCTTGATGTACACACACACACACACACACACACACACACACACCACCACCACCACCACCACCACACTATACACACACATACATACATATATATATACACACATACCATACATACACCATACATATACACAAACACACAGAAACATATACTATACACACACACCATACATATACACACACACACACCATACCTACCATAAACATATACACTCACACATATACATCATATACATATAGCAATGATAATAAATAAATACATTTTAGAAGAATTTTTTTAAAGACATAGACTAGTACAGTGGATCAAAACCTGGAATCCATCTATCTGTCATCCCTAAGAAACAAATATCATCATCAAAGCTAGACATCACTTGTGGTAAAGACTGTAAAAGGTATTCCAGACAAAGGGACTAGGAAAAATTTAGGTCTTACCATTCTAACATCTGACAAAATGGACTTCAAATCAAAAGTAGTCAGAATAAATCATGTCACTTCATTCTGATTAAAGAATGAACCCTCCAAGAAGACAATCCAATTTTAAACATATACATATGAAGCACAAATGAAACCAATTTCATAAAACAAATACTCCTAAATGTCAAGTCTGGTTAAATCTGTCTGAGTGAAAGGACATCACATATCAAATGGACATAACAGATTTCTACAGAAAATTTGATCTAAACACTACAGAACACATTTTTTTTCTTTAGCCCATGGAACTTCATCATACACTATGACATGAATCTAGTTCCAAAAAAAACTGATTGAAATAATTTCTTTTATCATATCATAATATAATGGAATAAAGCTAGAAGTCAACAGCAAATCTACAGAAAATTCACAAATTAATGGAAGATAAACAATATACTACTGAATGGGCCATGAAAGAAATTAAGAAAAGAATCTTTAAAACTCCTACAGTTGAAACAAAATGAAGGGGCTGGAGAGAGATGGCTCAGCAGTTAAGAGCACTGACTGTTCTTCCAAAGGACCCAGGTTCAATTCCTAGCACCCACATGGTAGCTCACAACTGTCTATAATTTTAGTTCCAGGGGATCTGACACCCCCACAGAGATATATATGTAAGCAGAAAACCAATGTACATAAAATTAAAAGAAATAAATCATAAAATTTTTTTAAAAAGAAACAAGATGAAGATATACCATGCCAAAACTTGTGGGATACATATTAAAGCTGTCCTGAGAGGGACATTCAAAGCTGAGAAAGGCCAAAACAGTCACTTGATGATGTACCTTACAGCCTTGAACAAAAAGCAAGAGAACTAAAAGGCAGAAGACACAAATAATTAACGCCAGAGCAGAACTCAATAAAATAGAAAAAAACCTAAAAGTCAACAAACATAGAGAGGGGTCTTAGCTGAGAAAACACCACACACTTGGGTTACAAGGTAGAAATCAAGCTTGGACTGCACTGGAAGCCTCTCTATGTCGACTAACTGGTGTCAGTCCACAGGACACAGGAGACAACCTTGTGTTTTGTCTGCTTTCCCACACTCCCACTGGCAAGGTCATTCATGCTATTCTTGAGATGTTATTTCACCAGTATTAGAACCAAATTCTTTGAGATTACAACATAGACTGAAGATGAACAACTCTCCATGAATCCTTTAGGACATCAGGGCCTGAGATACTGACTGGCCTTGTGGATTGAGCTAGTACTGGATTCTGTCTGTCTAGAGTGAGAGGGACAATGTTGGTGTACCCAGATTGCATTCTATAAGCCAGTCTAATATGTGATACATACACACACATACATATATACAACATACACATATATATGTTATATATTCTCTAATATATATATGATCTAATATATTTGATATATATATATATATATATATACACACACACACACACACACACACACACACATTTGATGTAAAGTAAGAGTCCCATTTCTTTAGAGAACCCCAACTAATACAGCTAAGGCTTGCTTAGATCCTAGGGGATAACTTACTATGTGGTTTCACTAAACTGAAATGGCACACAACTGCTTTCCATATATTATTCTTAGACTCATAGGCAAATGCTACTATCAGTCTTGGTCTGAGAAGATTCTCTTTGAAATGAATGGCAATGATGGCATTCACAGTGGCTCAAAGCACTAAGAATAAACAGCAATCGAGTGCTCAGTTCTAATGGTACATTTGTACCACCCCTGTAAGCCTCAGCAAACATTTTAGAAGAAGGGGTGGAAAAAAATGTAAGAGCTGCAAGGTAGGGAGAAGGACACACTCTACCCCACCGAGATTATGATCTCATAGTCTCTGTGGCAATCTGCCCAAGATGGGACCTGTGAGTGGTCAACCACCTCTTAGAGCATGTCTCAAGAGGTCCTCTTTTGTGAACTATTAGCTGCTGATAGATTCAGGGGAACACAGAAATCATTGTCATCAATGGTGTATCCCCTGGTAAGTCCAGCAGATAGTTCAAAACAAGGTTCACCATCAATTACAAAACAAAATAAAAATATCTGTGAGTTCAAGGTATTTAAATGATATCTGATAAAACACTAAAATATCAACAAAATAATTTGAACATTTTCAATAATAACCAAGTATTAATGCTCTCAATTTCCCAATAAAAAGTAGTATTTTATTTTGTTGTCTCCTCCAAGAACCAGGCACTGCATTAGGGTAAAAGGATGGAAATTCTAAGCAAAGGGAACTAAAAGGCGGGGGTAGATATTTTAATTTCTGACAAAATAAAATTTTAAAACAAAACTACTCAGAAGAGATAAGGAGGGACACTCTATATTCTCTAAAGGAAAACTAATCCAACTATAGGACATTACAATCCTAAGCATATATGTACCATTCACAGGGGCATTTCAATTTGTAAAAGACATGTTATTAGACCTACAACAACAGAATGACCCCCAACACAGCTGTTGGAGAATCCCACTACTGAGGTCACAGTCCACCAAGTCCCGATAGCTCTCCAAGCTTAGTGCAGAATGGAGGACTCCCTTTTCCAGTGGGGCTTCCTCTTCTCTGCCCGACCTTTACTGGAGAGCGTCTCTGAGTTCAGCTGCCTGACCTTACTTGGAGGATGACCCTGCGCAGAGCTTCCTCCAAGCCTTGGAAGACTCAGCACATAAGCCCTGCTCCTTCCTCCCACCTGTATGGTAATTAGGTGCTGTCTTATGCCTTCCCACCCACAATCCTAAGAACCCTAATGTGCCTTACTCCTGGAACAACAAAATGAGCTGTCTCTCTGACACTGACTCCCAGCAGTTCTTTCCACCGTACTCATGGCCATCCTTGAGCCCTGCTTGCTGTTTCTGTTCCTTCCCTTCAACATGTGAACCGTTGCCCAACGACCGACAAGGAGAAGGAAGAATCACACACAATGATAGCGGGTGATTTTTAAAACCTTACTATCAACAATTGGTAGGTAATCCACAACTAGAGAGAAACTCTGGAGTTAAAAGACACTGTAAATCAAGTGGACCTAACACATCCCACCTGTAGCCCAGCCTGCTGCACATCTTACACCAGGGTTCACAGTGTATGCTCCAACCCAACATGCTGTGTCCACACCAGACACACAACCAGCACAAGAGGTCCTCATGCTCGGGTCTCATCATAAAAATAAAGCAAAATAAAAGATCAAGAAAATATGTGCTCTCCCCCACCCCAAAATCTGCCAGTCTTCTAGAAATGTTCTTCAATGAGGATTTCCTAGATAAACCTTCGGACATGGAACTTAAAAGAACAATCATAAACTCTATCAAAGAACTCAAGGAATGTAAAGGAGATACTAAATAAACTTAGAGATCATACATTTCTGATAGAAATATGGGCAAGGGGCTTGTAGGGAGGCAGAAAGGTTGTTGGGAGTGGGATGTAAATAAAGGAGGATGTTGTAAGAGAAACCAATGGGCATCATATACATGTATGTAAGTTTGAAACAACAAATTTAGTAAGTTTTAATTCTAGGCCAAGCACGGCTGCTCATGCACTTAATTCTAGCTGACATTATTCTTGCCTGACTGGTGTATATTTATGAGAAAACATAAATGTGGACTGGGTGAAATAATGAAGATAATCTAGGATTTGGAAACCAAGCTTAATAAAGATATATGAATATTATTGAGACCTTAAACAGAAATTAAGTTGGCATTGAAAAAAATGATAACTCAATGAGAAAACTCAGGGGAAGTCTTGCATGTGTGTTGAATAGTTTGAGGAGAAGATGTTCTTTCAGTACTCAAAGATAAAGTAGAGGAGGTGGGACACATGATCAAAGAACAAACAAACAAATACACTAATAAAAACATATTGATGATACTGTAGAACGAAAACAAATGAAGCTGTATGCAGAGCATGACTAAGAACACAAACAGAAAAAAAATAAAATGACTGCAGTCAACACACACCTTCCAAATAAAAACATTAAATGTTAGTGGCCTCACTTCTTCAATCAAAAGACACAGCTTACCTCAATGGTTTAAGAAACAAAATTCATATTTCTGCTGTATAACAAAGAACTTCATCTTGGCTTTAAAGATAGGTACAATCTTAAAGTAAAGGAGTGGGAGTGGGGAAAGAATGCCAATCAAAGGACACACAGAGCAGACAGACACAACAGACTTCAAACTAAAATACATCAGAAGAGATAAAGAAGGACGCTTCATTCTAATCAAGGAATAATCCACCAAGACATTACATTCCTAAACATATATGCATCAAACACAGGGGCTACTAAAATTAAAGATACAGATTAACATCCAACTCATTCACACTGAGCCATTTCAACACCCACTGTCTCCAGAAGATAGGTCATCTGGACAAAAAATACAGAGAACACCAGACTTAAGAGGCATCTCACGTCAAATAGGTTTCCACTTAAATACCAAAGAATATACATTCTGCTCCCAAGCCCATGAAAGTGTCTCTAAAACAGATCATATTCTATGACACAAAACAAATGTTAACAAATTCAGAGAAACTGAGTAACTCTGTATATGCTATCTGATTATAATGCAGGAAAACTTAAAAAAAAAAAAAAAAAAAAAAAAAACAAAAAAAAAAAACCCAAATCTCTATAAACAAGCTCATAGAGACTAAAGAACTAGTGGATGAAAAAGAAATCAAGAGAAATAATAAGTTTCTGGAACTAAATGAAAATGAAAACACAACCCAAACCCTCTGAAACACATAAAAGCAGCTCTAAGATGGACATTTATAGGCTAATGAAAAAATATCAGAAAGAGGGCAAACAAAGAAGTATGGCCGAAATTTTGATT
>JADRCD010217228.1:0-13564 GCA_019843815.1 Montemys delectorum
TGTGTGTGTGTGTGTGTGTGTGTGTGTGTGTGTGTGTGTGTGTTACTGGAGATTTGAACTCAGGTCATAATGTCTGTCTGCACAGCAAGTGTTCTTACTCACTGAGCCGCCTCCCCAGCTCAGGCTACCTACCGTCTTTGTTACCTGCTTTGCCTTGGCTTTTACACCCCAAGCCCAGTTCTTACTCATGGCCACCCCCTCTTGTTAATGCCTCTGCTTCCTGTTGCACACCTTGACTGGATTAGGTGTTTTTCTGGAGGGTGTTGGAGGACTACTTTCAGCCTAGCTTGCATGGGCATGTGTTGTTCGGTTTTCACAGTTACCCATGGGTCTTTTTTGCTGAGAGACAGAACACTACTACACTTTTTCAGACACGCTGACTGGGGTCTGGAGAAGGGCGCCCAGGATCCTCTCCAGCACTCTATTCACTTCTGAGACACTGTACTTCCCAGAAAATCTTGCTTTTTGGCGGTGCACCATCTCCCACAAAGAGGAATTGCTTCAGTTTTTTTGTTGGGTCAGATAAGCCCCGGGTCAGGCAAGCGTTCTACATCACGTCTGCTGTACTGTGGGAAAAGATCTTTGTAATGGAAAAGCCTTCCTTCTACCACAGCAAGCCACACGACCTCTGACGCGTGACCTCTCTCCGCACAGGTGACCAGACTACCTTCCAGCTGCAGGTCCGCCAAGTGGAGGACTACCCTGTAGACCTGTACTACCTGATGGACCTCTCCCTCTCCATGAAGGATGACTTGGACAACATCCGGAGCCTGGGCACCAAGCTTGCGGAGGAAATGAGGAAGCTCACTAGCAACTTCCGGTTAGGTTTCGGGTCTTTTGTTGACAAGGACATCTCTCCTTTCTCCTACACAGCACCGAGATACCAGACCAATCCGTGTATTGGGTAAGTGGCAAAACTGTCCTTTTGTGGGATTGTGGGATGAAGTAGTGGGAAAGTGGAACTCACAGAAAGGCTAGTGTAGGGGAAACATTAGGCTTAAGTATTTATTTAATGATTCGGGATGGCCACATTCTGTCCTTGTCCTATGTGTGAGAAAGTGAACTGTCACGGGTTGGATCAAGACATAATTGATCTTAGGGGATGTATTTTCTTGCCTGCCTCACATAGCTCTGTTTTCCCACATTAATATCATTTAGCAAGTGTCATGAGGGAGTCGTGGGTCCAGGTGGTCAGGAAAAGGTCAGGAAAGTGTAGTTCGTATCTCCTTTTCCTGTAGTAACTGGAGTGCACACAGATACATGAGTTTGGGGGTAAGGAAATGGCTCATTTGATCAAGCACTTGCTACACAGCCATGAGCTTGTAAAAGCTGGGCACTTCAGGGTGCTTACAACCCTAGCACTGGGAAAACTGGGACAGAAGGCTCCTTGGGGTTGGGCTATGAGTCACACAGAATTTGTGAGGTCCAGGTTCGGTATGAGCCTCTCTCTCAAGAGGGGCATGATACAAGAAAGTGCTTACTACCTATCTCTGAGCTTTGCATGCACATGAACACATATGTACATGCATGACCACAAACAAAAACATACATACATACAAAAGGATAAATTCGCTCAGAGATTTTTCTCCTGCTTATGTTAGCAGCTATAATTTACTTTTGTATAACTAAATGAAAACCTTGTTTTAGTTTTAATTTTTTGTTCAGTTTTAATTTTGTATGTGTGCGTGTATACTCTGTGTGTTCACATCATGGCTCTTGCATAGAGGTCAGATGATGCTCTTGGGTGTACAGTGTGTGTACAACACACAATAATTGGTAACATCTAGCCTTTTCTTGTTTCTATCTCCACAGTTGACAGAGTCTGTAGAATATAAGGCCCAGCATAGTCACTAGAACAGCTAAGATTTTAGTTTTCGATAAGCATCAGATACTGTTCACACTGTTAACAAATAGACACTTTATTGAGATTATCTCTTTAACATCCCAGTTGGCCTCCTCAGGTCCCTATGGCTTCTGAGCCATGTTTACAGAAGGTGAGGCCTTCAGAGAATAAATGCCCCTTTATACAGATAGCAAGGGGTAGACTAGAGTCTGTATTCTCATCAACACAATGACATTTTACCCCCAGCCAAGATACTTTATCTGAGGCTAAGTGACTGGGCACTCCCAGGCTCCCGCAAGCCCAGCAAGTCAGAGTTTACCTAAGTCTGCAGTAAGAAGTCCCTAAATGTCTACCGCTAAATATCTACAAAGCTGCCTCATTTGTATAAAACCTGAGGAGGGCTGAATGGTGTGGACTCTTAGCACCTCTCCTTCAGGGATCCAGGCTTCTTCCATGTCAGGATATCAGTTTTGATTCTTAGTCTCTGCTGCCATGGAGGTAAGTGGGTGTTCTTTTGAATGACCCTGGGCTTACTACTTCTCTCCACACTTTGCGGCCCAAACGGCTCCCAGCTCCAGGCGAGGCCGGCTGTGGGGTGAGGTGGTGATAGCCCTGCAGCCTGTGCTCTGAGTCTCCCTGGCCTTGTTAGTTTCATTCTTCCATGCTGACCTAGGTCCTCCTCAGGGGCCAGAAATCAAGATAAAGGTCGAAAAACAGTAAGATAAGCCAGGCAATGACAGTGCACGTCGCACACCTTTAATCCTGGCAGAGGCAGGCAGATTTTTGAGGCCAGCCTGGTCTATAAAGAGAGTTGCGGGACAGCCAGAACCACACAGGAAAACCATAAGAAGGAAAAAAAAAAAAAAAACCACCCGGTAAGATAAACAGTTTTAAATACAGATGCATTCAAAGTTCCTTAAGCATGAAGAGCCACATTTTGTCATTTGCTGGGTGTAGCTTCTTCTAGCTACAGGCAGGGTAAACTTCATAAACTAGGTTAATATTAGTGGCTCTCAGTCTCCAAGGCCACTTTCAGTTGGCCCCAGGCTAAGTGTTTTATTGTTGGTGTTTTGCTACTTACTGGGAACAACAGCATCTTAATCAAAACACATTTTGGATTCATCAGAACAGTGATCCCATCCACTCCTTTCTGTCTGTTTGCCCTGATTGGGTTCCGACTCCAGTCAGACAGGGTGTGTCTGCACTCACTCAGATGCTGGGCTGGGAGCTGGCAGTGGATCAAGGCCCAGTTTGGGTGTTTAGCATCCAAATAGTCAAAGGCTCTTGCACATAGATATTCAGACTTCCTACTTGAAGCCCTCCAGGCAGAAACAGTGGCGGACAGTGCTGTTCTTGAGAGCACGGAGCACTCTGAAAAGCTGTTCCTAAGACAGGAAATCGGTGAAGAAAGAGTGTAAAGAAGGAAACTTCAAGTCTAAGTCATGTAAATCTCTCTTTTGTAAGCCAGGAAGTACCAGGACAGACCCTGCAGCTCTGGGGAGCAGGCTGAGCTTCCCATCCTGGGGAGTCTTTGCAACTTTGGGAGGAACAGCACAAGCCAGGGCGTGTAATCTAGCTGTCCTAACCAGGTCTGGGACAGCACACACGCTGTTTGCTTTCCTGTTTTAAAAGCCCCATGAGTTAGTTACTGACATCTAAAAAACAATTTGCCACCAAAAAAATCGAAAAAACCCCAAACCAAACCAAACCAAACCAAAAAACCTAGAATTTCTAGATTTTTCTCCACTTGGTGTAGAATGCACCAGAAACATTAAGTCTGAAGAAGTACCAGGTTTGCCCTGGGGAGGAAAAAGTAATACAAGCATTCGATTGAAGACAGGTTTGGTAATGATCACAGAGCATCTCTAGGAAGCCCCGGCATTTGCTGACATCCTATTTCCTTTTTATTTTTTAAAGATATATTTATTATATTTATATGAATACACTGTAGCTGTTTTCACACACACCAGAAGAGGGCATCAGATCCCATTACAGATGGTTGTAAGCCACCATATGGTTGCTGGGAACTGAACTCAGGACCTCTGGAAGAGCAGTCAGTCAGTGCTCTTAACCACTGAGCCATCTCTCCAGCCCGACATCCTGTTTCCTCTTGCCAGTTGTGGGACTTTTTCTTTGATTGAGCTGTCGTCGAGATAGTTCATGTAAAATCATCTCCATTGCTATTTATACATTTTTACCCTTTGAGTCTGTCTCCCCAGAAGTCACAGTATCCTTTTGCCCCCCCTGAAGTTATCATTTCCACTGCCTCTGGCACCTCTGGCTGAAGTGACACACGTGCTCTGTTTTTCTAACCCTCCTCTCCTGTGTGCTCTGTCTCCTGCTTTTGA
The DNA here is from genome assembly GCA_019843815.1 of Montemys delectorum. Classification (NCBI taxonomy): domain Eukaryota; kingdom Metazoa; phylum Chordata; class Mammalia; order Rodentia; family Muridae; genus Montemys; species Montemys delectorum. The sequence goes on from JADRCD010217228.1 coordinate 4,192, forward strand.
CTGTGCCTGGGTGGGAGTTACCGAGACTCCCAATGTTCCGGGCTTGGTTGGCTGCGTCATTCTGAGTCTGGGAGGGTCTAAGAGTGTCTATGTGATTGTTCAATCTCTCCTGCTATCTCTGTGTTCATCCACTAGTGAGTGGCAGTTGGGGCTTCTCAGTCTAAACTCCGTGTTTCTTATTTTCCCTCACTCGGCCCCGACCCCCACCCCATCTACATAATAGAAATCCTTCCAGGTTACGATTTTGTTCTTTAGTTTAATCTGTGTACTGAAGCAGTTTGGATCTCGGTGACTGTATTTTCCCTTTCTATAATTGTTACTTGGTCCTTTTCTAAAACCCTTGTATTTTAGAGACTATTTTTGTTGTTGTTGAAAACCTTTAGTTTTTGTTGTTTGTTTTTAATTTTCTAGTAATTTCCCTTCTGGCTTTTGGCTGTTGTTCCTTCCTCTTTTTGACTGTTTCAAAAGTTCTTGTCTTAAGTCCTTGTCTTAGGGAGTCTCTGAGCATTCTGTTCTTGAGTGTGAGGTTTGCTGACATTCCTTTGGGCTCTCAGCCTCTCACATGGTGTGAAATGTTTTCATTAGCTCTTCTTCATTGGAGGCTGTTTTCCATCGAGGACCACATGCCCCTGGTGTCCTGGCTTTCCACAGAGCAGTTTTAATCTTTGCTGTTGTCAGGAACCTTCCATGTTAACAGTGGAACTGGTTTTCCTGTTAATTTCTCAGCTGAGGGTTCTTTCGACATAAAAGTTGTGAATTCTCATCACCAAGGTCTAGAGTGACTTTTTAAAGATCTTTTTTTTTTTTTTTTTTTTTTACTATGTATAGTGTTCTGTCTACATGCATGCCTACACACCAGAAGAGAGCATCAGATCCCATTACAGATGGTTGTGAGTCACCATGTGGTTGCTGAGAATTGAACTCAGGTCCTCTGGAAGAACAGCCAGTGCCCTTAACCTCTGGGCCTGATTCCCAGTACCCACACTGGGCAGATCACAACTGCTTATAACTCTAGTTCCCCAGAGTCTGGTGTCCTTTTCTAGTTCCTGCATGTACAGGGTATCTGGATACATACATATATTTTAAAATTTATATGTGTGTTTTAATAATAATCTGAGTCACTGGTAATGTACTGGTGTCCCATTAAGGAAAGAGATAAAACACTTCCTGGTGTCATTTAGCCAGGAGCAAGCCCAGATTTGAATTCTATACTTTTTGTTCTCTGTGTCATCTGTCTCCTGTCCGTCTGTCTGTCTGTCATATGAGTCTGAGTCTATGCCTGCCTGAAGACTGTCTTGTGAATCTGTCTCTGTGTTGGTCTTTTTGTGTCTGGTGTGTGTCTGGTTTTGCTCTGTATTTATTGAACAGCACAGGAAGTGTTACATGGGGAAGGAGTGAGGGATGAGGCAAGCGCCTCCCTGTCTTTCAGTTCTTCTGTCTTTCTGATAGCAGATGTGCCCGACAGCAGAACTGGTGTTGTAGATCCAAGCCCTGCCAGCCACCGTGCCAGATGCCAGTGGCCTGGCTTTCCATCTTGGTCTTGCCACAGAAGTTAGCAGGCATATTTTAGCTTTCAGAGGGAGGCCCCACAGTAGGTCTCAGATGCCCTGATCCCAACCACACTGGGTGCCCTGTTTCTGGACCCCAACCTTCTTGGTGTGTTTAGCCATGTTGCCGGAACCCAGACCCAAGCCGGGAGACGAGAGGTATATTTTAATAAACCTTTGCAAGGGATTAAGTTGCTGCCTCCAACTGACTGAGATAACAAGCAGTATCGCAAACATCATTTATCAAGTAATATCCAAATGTTATATTCAATACTTATAATGGATATTCTTTTATATCTTTTTGGCTTATAACCTCTACTTTTATTCTTTTCAACAAATGATACAAGTGCATTGTCCAGGTCAGAGGTGTGGAAGAGCACCCCTTGATCTTTTATAGCATTCAGTCACAATGGCTCTCTCTTTAATATGTGTGTATATATGTGTATATCCATATCTCTATCCATCTCTATCTATCTATCTATCTATCTATCTATCTATCTATCTATCTATCTATCTACCTATCCTGTTTTTTTTTTAAGACAGAGTTTCTCAGTGCAGCCCTGGCTGTCCTAGAACTCACTCTGTAGACTAGGCTGGCCTTGAACTCACAGAGCTCCTCCTGCTTCTCACTTCCAAGTGCTGGGATTAAAGGCATCTGCCATCACCATCCAGTTTCCCTCCTCCCATTCTCATCATCCTAGTTAATAATCAGTAGTTCTATGAATGTCCCTCAGCTGGGATTCCACAACACAGACACGGTGTGTGAGGGGTTAGTCTCCCGGCAGGAGACTCTAAAACAGATATCCAAGCCGTTCTGGAGCAACTCCAAGGACTAACTAAGCCAGAAATATGATCACAGTTGACGTGGTGTTCTAGTGACAGTGGAGACCTTCCCAGTGTCTGTGTGGTGCCAAGAAGAGTTATCCCTGACTAGGCTACAGCACGTTGCCTGTAGTTCAGACATGTGTCCGCAGTCACACTTTCTGGTTCTTAATTACACTGTAGGAAGAGTGGGTCTGTTCATGCCGCTTTCAGGGGTGAGGAGGGCAGGGGCAAAAGGAGGCGAGAACACCGAGGGTAAGTCACTGTGTTTCTGCAGTTCTCCTGGTTTCTCATTTCACAGCAGTTACGCAGTTTCTCCTCCAACTGTCACAACAAACGCACACCCAAGGTTCTAAATGGTGGCCCAGAACAACAGAAGGGTAATAGGAGCTTGGAGAAAAAGTCTGTCACAGAGGTGTGGGAGGAGCCTCAACTCCTCCTTCCTACAGGAATGTAATGTTACCCTTGTTTCTGTACAAAATGAGAAGGGTACATAAAATCTCAGGGTGGCCCGAGGCTCGGATTTCCAAACAGCTGACCTGTCTAAGCAGAAGGTGTTTGTGATGACAAAGGGAGGGAGGGAGACCAAGGAAAAGCAGACTGGGAAGGACTAGCTGGAAAGAAAGAACTGTCCCTGGGGTGGATTGGGAACTGTGTGTGTGTGTGTGTGTGTGTGTGTGTGTGTGTGTGTGTTGGGGAGGGGGTGTGATCTGTGCCCAGCGGCTTGTGAGGGCTCTGTAGCACTGTGACTATTGCCTCTCTGCAGAGTGCAGCCTGCCTAGGCCCGTCCTGGTGGGGCTGGTCTTGGCAGCAGCGAAGGCAAGATCTTTAGCAGTTGCTAAGCCTGTTTCCCTTCCCAGGCACAGCTTGAATGGGATTCTAAAGCCTTTCTTCGAGGCCTTTCTGTCAATACTTAGTTTTTTTTTTTCTGAAGAGAGACCTCCTTTAGCAGCCCACAGATCCTGCAAGTCTGTCCCGTTTACACTGCGTCCGGCCTACTGGCCTTCCTCTGTCTCCTTTCTCCACATAGTGTTAACGTTCTTTTCTCTGGCTGCCACCCTCTGCCCTCAATTTCTTTATCCCAAAGATCCGTTTAAGACATCTCTTCCTGTTTTGTTGCCCCAGTTTGATAGTATCGTTGGAACTACATTCTCTAGGATTAGGGCTTCCCTCAAAGTTTTTGATATGCCTGACTTTTTCCCATTTGAAGAATTTGTAGATTTCTCTGGCAGTGGACGCTTTATCGTTGCAATAAGTGAATGAATGATAGATAGAGCAGAAGAATGTTTGTCATTCCTGTTCTGCTCTGCATCTCTTCCAGTGCCAGCACAGTGTGGTTGTCACCAGTGGGTCTTTTGTCTTACAGCAGCACCATAGTTTGATGAGAAAAAGCTGGCTACCCAGAGTCCTGCTTGTGTGCCTCCCTGGCCATCGTCCTCGATTGTGCTTGGTCCCACTCATCTTCCAAGGCCTGAGTCAAATCTTCCCCCAGCCATAGAGTCTGCTGTGACCTCCAGTTCTTCGAGCCACCGTCTGCACACTTCCATGCCCTGGCAGTGTACCCGTAGCGAGGGCTGGCTGTTTAGAGTTATTTGGTTTTGTTCTCTCCATTAGGCTTAGCCCAGAGCAGGTGGTAGGTGCTGGGTAAATGTTAATGTTAATTGATGTTTTTTTAAAGGTACATAGTGAAGGCCAGGACATTTGATTAGTATTTAGAGATCGAGACCGATCATTTGAATTTGATTCCCTGAACCCACATGATAGAAGAGAACTGATCTCTGCAAGTCTGCAAGTTATTCTCTCTTCTGTGTGTGTGTGTGTGTGTGTGTGTGTGTGTGTACACGTACATGCATGCTAAAGTGAAATGTAATTAAAAATTGAAAAGGTAGGGTCTGGAGAGATGGCTCAGTGGTTAAGAGCACTGACTGCTCTTCCAGAGGTCCTGAGTTCAATTCCCAGCATCCACACGGTGGCTCACAACCATCTGTAATGAGATCTGATGCCCTCTTCTGGTGTGTCTGAAGACAATTACTTGTATAAATAAATGAATTTTTAAAAAAAATTGAAAAGGCTTACAGATGATGACAGAAAATCCACCCTTCTCTCCTTTCTAGTTACAAGTTATTCCCCAACTGCGTCCCCTCCTTCGGGTTTCGCCATCTGCTGCCTCTCACAGACAGAGTGGACAGTTTTAACGAGGAAGTGAGGAAGCAGAGGGTATCCCGAAACCGAGATGCCCCCGAGGGGGGCTTTGATGCGATCCTCCAGGCAGCTGTCTGCAAGGTAAGGACACTCAAGCATGTGGCTCCCATTCACTCTTACATCAGAGGCTGAGCTCAGCCCCACCTTGGGGAAATCTCTAGCAATCAAGTCAGCTACACTTGGGATGAGTTGAGCTTGTGTCGGGTGTGGCTCTGTGCAATAGGCAGTGTCCTTGCCAGACAGACAGCTGTTCTGTGTTTATGCATCAACTTTTTTTTTTTTTTTTTTTTTTTTGGCTTGTCATTTTAACCTTAACTGGGGAATCCAGCTAAAATAAAATCACCAAAGTCTTCGGTTGCATGCCCATGTTGTTGTTTTTCCTGTTTCTCTTCAATGTGTGAATCCAGAGGGAGGGTAGAGATTTCAATCAGAAATCAACTTTGACTTTGAGAGGTTCCCAACTTGGAGAAATATATAAATGCAATACAGATAACAACTTATTGTTAAAATACGTATAGCAACAATAAAAGATTAATTATTCTGAGCTCCTTACTTAGGCATATGTGCCATATGGTTTGGCTCATCTTCTTGGTCTCTATACATAAGCTTAGCAGTTTTTAGTAAGCTCTATGTACAGTATCCACACCGGCGATACATTCTTTTAAAAAAGATTTATTTATTTTTAAAAACGTTATACAATGAGGTTTTTTTGCCTGCATGTATGTAAGTATATGTTCCTGGCCAGTGTTCCTAGAGGCCAGAAGAAGGGGGCCTTGGAGTCTTTGGAACGAGAATTACAGACAGTTGAAAGCTTCCATGTGTGTGACTGAGAATCAAACATGGGTCCTCTGAAAGAGCAGACAGTGCTCTAAACACTGAGCCATCTCTCCAGCCTCTTGATAATGTGGTTTTAAAAGCCTATGGGAGTTCATTAGTGGTGGAGTGGTAGGGACCCCTAAATGTTTGGCAGGTCAGGGGAAAAGATTAAAAAAGTGTCGCTTCAAAGCCACACACAGTAGCTGCTGTTTGCTTTCTTGGTGATCATCACTGGGGTTTCTGAGTGTGTATGCTGGGTTTGTCCTAAACTCACTTTCCTCTCTGGTCTGCCTTTGACATGGATAAGAAAGCAACAGTTTCGTCTCTGACGTTATTGTCAGACCCGGGGCAGAGATGGCTAAGGGGAAAGAAAAGACTTAGAAAGCAGCAGGCATCTCCCTCCTGGTCCCTCTGTCTGTGTCACTGGGAAGGCCTGGGGACTCCTTCAGAATGGGAAGTCACAGTAGCTTCCCATCCGGTGGCTGCCGGCCAATAACACACAGTCTAATTCAGAGGTTCCTGGTGGGTTTTTTCAGCAGTCTGAAGGCCAAGTGGAACACGGCTATAACTCACTCATCCCCGAATCTTCCGTGTGTCATGAAATAGTTTGTGGACTGTACTCTTCGTCACTTCTTTCTTTTTTAACTAGTGTTCAGATATTGACTGAAGAGTCAATGTCTTCATAGACATTCATCCAAAAAGTGCACGGAAAAAAAATATAAGATTGCCCTTACCTCTTTACCCAGAGGAGTTTGTGGATTTTCTTTGGGGGGGAGGCCATCTTTAAGGCTGTGAAGGTGGGACAAACACTCAGTTACAAGCCATACCCAGCACTAGTAATTTTAGATGAGGACCACATTAAGTGCTGGGACCACTCATGTCTGGTCCAGGGAGAAGCCGGAGCTACCCCTGTGCTTGCAGATTTGTCCTGAGCCATCTCGAATGGGTGGAATGGTCCACTCACTGAAGTTCAGTATTACAGAGGCCTCTAGCACATTCCATAGCACATTGCTTGAACCTGGTGAGTTCTCATCGACAGAGAGGCACTGTATGGGCCTGGGTCAGCATTAAACCTGTCATACATTTCACCATAGCCTTTGCCACGGGAAAAGTTAATAATTGTTTGGAATTATGCAGTCTGGAAGCCACCAATTTCTCTTTACCTTTCCTCCTCTTCTGTGCTATGGAGTTACATTTAGAATGTGCTAAGACATTTCTTTATCATTTGACATTGCCTAATTTTTAATAAATGTCATTTCTCCAGTTTATTACAGACTTTCCTATTTAGCAAAAATGTTAAGAATAGATGGTAGGCTAGCTTTTTTGGTGAATGACTAGGCAACAAAATCATACCATTAAAAATCTTTAGTAACTCAAGGGCCGGGCATGGCTGTGCATACCTGTATTCTCAGCGCTTAGAAGTCTAATGGATTTCTGTGAATTTCAACCTTGTCTACAAAGCAAGTTTCAGGACAGCAAGACAGAACAAAACAAAACCCTCCGTCAGTCTCAAAAATCAGTCAAACAAACAGAATCTTTAGCCACTTGAACAATGCCAAAAAGAAATTTTGAGTGGACTAATGAAAGCAGGTTAAAGACAACTGTGGCTAGGAAGAGCCTACTTGGCAAATAAATGAAAGAAAAATGGACTGGTGTCTGTGGAGCCTGAGTGCCGGAGGTTTTCCACCGAGATTTCTAGCCTGGCCTGGTGCAGGAGCCCTAACAAAAAGGAAACGAGTGAACATGAGCAGAGCGTTTCTGCTGTATCTTTCTGGCCGCTCCATTTCTCTGTGCTGCCCTGTTCTGAGTCGGGTCGGGCTGAGCTGACAGTCTGTCTAGCCAGTGAGGAGTGCAGCCCAGATTCAGGCCCAGTTTTGGGAGAACAGACCTTCCCACGTGTTACAGCTCTTAGAACAAAAGGCTTAGATAACAGAGTAGATCTTTCATGCTACTATATATAGAGAGAGGTTTGGGGGTCATTCAGATTTCAGCAGCAGTTATCTCTCATTGGTTTGGGCTGAGAATAACCCTGTGACCTTCACAAAGTGTCCAACACACAGTGTCCATCACGCTGTGACCATCCTGCAGTGTCCACCACATGGTTGGTCCCAGGAACCTGCTTGATGGAAAGAGAGAACCGACTCCCTCAAGTTGTCCTCTGACTGCTATATGAATGGCTTGGCATGTGTGCACATAGAAAAGAAAGAAAATGCTGGAAATCAGCCAAAAATGATAGCAATATTTTTAGGGCATAGAGTTATATGGTTTTTTTTTTCTTGGCGGGTTTAAGTTTTTTATATTTGTCTAAATTTCTATAATGAGTGTGTGCTATTTTTACAGTGAAGCATTTCAAACATAATAGTGAGAAAATGGAGAAATTAAATGGCACGTACCCATTGTCTGCCATTAGTGATCACTCATGGCCAGTCTCCTTTGTGTTCACAGAGACCTTGTCCCCCTATCATTTGAGTGATATTTCAGATATCATTTCCAGCTCTTAAGTGTTTCTTTCTTCACTGGATCTGCTCCCCTTTGCCCAGATTAGAGGCTCCTAGTCCTGCTGACTTCGTCTAACAGAGGAGGAAAGCTGGAGTCCCGTGTACTTGGCCGGCTCCTCATAAGGGCCCATCCTGCATCAAGCACACGCGCACCTCTGCTTCCGTTGACCTTTGCTTTGGTGATTGGTTTGAGAACAGGCCTGACTCACAGCATCATGGGTTCTCCTTGGCTCTGGTTTCCCTGGGTTGGACTACTCATTATCAACTGTAAGACCCTGACGAGCCTTAGCTTACTGGAGACCCCCTGAGTGAATCCCATGGAGCCTGATCGATGCAAAGAGCATGAGGATTTTTATTTCAGTGCACTGAGGCCGTCCCTGACCCTCAGGAAAGGAGGCGACCCTGCACAGCTTGTTCAGTGAGCTTTTATACAATTTTCAGGGCAGCAATCATAAGACACAATGTGATTGGTAGAATAGTGTGACTTTTTAAACTGATTGGTCTTGAGGGAATGAGGTGGCAAGGACTTCCCTTGTCTGAAGGTGGGCAAAGGTCTGCCCTGTGGAATGTGTCCCCACCCGCAGGTAGGTTCTCACCCTGTGATCTGAGGAATGTTAATTAGCCTTTCCCTTCTGGTGAGTTCCTCCATCTTCCTAAAGTTCCTGGCCTCCCGGTGTTCTTCTGAGATGTCCCTGTCTACTCAGATCTTACACAACTTGTGGGCCTTAGGGTTACAACATGGGCTGTCTTTTAAAGTCTAGCTCTAAGGCACGCTCTGTATTTCTTAGAAAAGTAATCTTTGCAGAAGATAAGGGAAATACCTGCTTGTCTTTGGGATTCTACTAGTGGTGTGTGTGTGTGTGTGTGTGTGTGTGTGTGTGTGTGTGTCTGTCTGTCTCGAGAGCGTGCTTGAGCATCCCCCCCGCCCCCCCAGCTCAGATTGCTGTTGCAGGCAGGTAACATTGTTTCCAGCTAAGGGACCAGCTAAGGGCAAGCATCTTTTTCTAATGTAGTATCCACAAGTGGGTTCGGGTTGGAGTGTGCATGTCATTACCTTTGTTGCTTTATAAGCCTATGGTTGAACTTGTTTATGCTTGTTCTAGGTCACACGTATCGTTTCTCCTTTTATCAGTTTTGTTTCCCTCAGAACTTTTTAGAAGTTGGCTTTAAGCTGTGTCTTCCTTATTCTAAAATTATACAGGTTGATGTGTGGTGAGTGGTTGAGATTGGAGTGATGGTTGCTTTCCTACTTTAATAAACAGGAAGCACCCTTGACCTCGGAGGACGAGGAGTGGGTGGGGCAGTGAGTGTAGCCGCAGCGGTGTGGGTTCCAGACTCTGTTTACTTTAACTATGTATCAGTGTCTTCAGGAAACTATTAAAGTATTGGATTTTTCAATCTCTCTCTCTCTCTCTCTCTCTCTCTCTCTCTCTCTCTCTCTCTCTGTGTATGTGTGTGTGTGTGTGTGTGTGTGTGTGTGTGTGTGTG
>JADRCD010217228.1:14817-45114 GCA_019843815.1 Montemys delectorum
TGTGTGTGTGTGTGTGTGTGTGGTGTGAACGTGTGATGTGTGTGTATATGTGTGTGTATGTGGTGTGTGTGTGTGGTGTGTGTGCATGTGTGTGTGTGATGTGTGTATATATGTATTTGTGTGTATGTGTGTGTATGTGGTGTGTATGTGATGTGTGTGTATATATGTGTATATGTGTATGTATATGTGTGTGATGTGTGTGTATAAGTGTGTGTGTATGTATGTGTGTGTGTGTGTGTGTGTGTGTGTGTGGTGGGAGGTGTTAAGAACTGGAAGACTGGGATTTGAACTTTGGACCTGCAGCATGCTGTCTCCTACTGCGTGACAGCTCCAGCCCTTTGAATTGCTGCTCCTTTCTTTGTATGTCTAACCCGGCTTGCTTGGGTTGCAGATGTCAGACTGTCCATACTCCCTGACTGACACCCTCATTGGGTCAAGGTCTCCTAAGTACTTGGTCACTTCTATCCCAGTTATCACTTTTATTTTGGCCATTGCTTGAATGGCATGTCTCCTCATTGAGACACTAAAGGTGTTGTCATTGTCATACCTGTATGTCTCAAGCACCCAGGAAGGACACTGCCTGGCACAGCAGTCTTTGTCACACATTTGATGGGGAAACAATGCTCTGTGCTCATCTGTGCCTCTGTGCTTTTGAGGGAAGCTCAGAGACAGCTGGATCCTCCTGCTCCTCACTCGCCCACCTTCCCACCATGCTCTGGTGTCTGCATGGCCTCCGTAGTCTGATATACCCACCCTCAGACCTCAGAGTGAAGCCCTTAGTGTACCGCAATGCAGAAAAGTAAAGAAAATAGGAGAAGGCCCCTATTGGGGTTTGTGGTTTTGGTTTATTTTATTTTATTTTATTTTATATATTTTTTTGGTTTTTCGAGACAGGGTTTCTCTGTATAGCCCTGGCTGTCCTGGAACGCACTCTGTAGATCAGGCTGGCCTTGAATTCAGAAATCCACCTGCCTCTGCCTCCCAAGTACTGGGATTAAACATGCGCGCCACCACCGCCCAGCTAAAAGGTTCAGGCTTTTTGTTTTGTTTTGTTTTGTTTTGTTTTGTTTTGTGGTTTTTAAGACAGGTTTCCCTTGGCTGTCCTGGAACTCTTATGTCCTGAAAGTTAGCCTTTTAATTCACAGAAGTCTACCTACTCTGCCTCCTGAATGCTGCGCTCCATTAAAGGCCTGTACCACCACGACTACCCACTCAGGAATTTTATTTGAGTTTGGGGATCCAATTAGGGACAAATTAAATATCCTGTTTATTAATGACCCATATGATGTTATTGATATTTGTGTATTGGTATCTTTCCTATAAAGACAAATGTATCATTTATTCACTTTCTGTAGTACTAGAAATGAAACCAGGGGTCTTGATTGCTCAGGCAAGGGCCCAACCGCTGAGCTTCATCTTTAGTCCCCTAAATGGAAAATCTATGTGGCTTATTCTCCATTCTCCATTCTCCGGTCTCCTTCCGCCTGCACCAGAGACATCCTGCTGTGCTTCTTGGGGTTTCAGCTTGAGGTGGCTATTTAGAACCTGAGTCACAGGCAGCTCCATTCCTCAGGGAAAGAAATACTACACTGTGGTCTCACTGAACATAACCACAGAGCAGAATTTTTTCCCAAGTATATCTCCTTGCGAAGTATGATTAGAAGCAGGAAAAACAAACTCCTAAGGAGAACATGTTTATTGTTACAAAGTGATGGAGACTGGCCTGAATGTCAGTGTGGTTGGTCATTCGGGAAGCCAATCCCATAGTTAAAGCTTGATTTCCCATGTGGGCCATGTTGAAAATTAAGATCCTTTGGTCCTTAAGCTTGGCTCTCCTGTGGAGTCTGTCACTAGCCAAACAGACGATCTGCCTCTCTTTCCTTCCTCTCTCCTCCCCAGCACCTGCTCCCTCCTCCTCTCAGTGCCTTCTGGAAAGACTCATAGACAGTGTTCTGTTGTTAATCTGAAAGTTTGTTGACCCCTTGCTGTGTGCATGTGCCCCACATGAGCTGTCAGGAGAGGCCCAAGGTTGAGGTGGCCACAGGTCTGGCTCTGTGAACTTAACTCTACTTGGAAGACAATGAGAGAACAAGATCCAAGATGCACCTGGGCATACTGGTCATTTAGGACCCAGTGGTCGGGGATGGCCTTCCCCTCCCCCTCCTCCAAAAGCTGGCTTGCTCCTTTCACCACCCCCACCCCCACCCCCCACCCCTTGGGCTCATAATTGTTTGTAGCTCTAGTTCCAGGGCATCCGACTCCCTCTTTTGACCAGTGCAGGAACCTGCGTACATGAGGTATGCACACATACCTTCAGGGAGACACACATACATGTAAAATAAAAACTTTTTTAAAATGTCAGTAGTAAGAGGACAAAGATGGGTGGAGGGAGGGTGCTAGGCATGGGAACAGTATCCTCTGAGAGGAGATACTGTGGGAAGTGTGTTAGCTGACGTCACCTATCATAGAGGAGGGGAAGGGCCCTTCTAGCTGGAGAGGACTTGTGTGTAGCCACAGGGAAGCCGATTGGAGTCCTGGTAGGGAAGAATTTCTAACAAGGATTGCTGCTTTGCGCCAGAGCAGCTGCTGGATGAGGCAGTGAGTGGGTGTGGGCCCTGGGCCCATGGGCAGATGCCATAGAAAAGATTCTTGTACTAGAGGGAGGCTGGCTGAGACTCACTGGGGTTCTTATGTATTTCAGCAATACACACCCTTGAGTGTGTCCCTCTGGTTTACCATGCGCTCTGTGGTCCCCACATGGAAATAAGTTATCGCAAAATGGGTCTGGGGAAGCTTTGTCTTACTGTGAGCCCATTGGTAGATACACCGGATGTAGGCTGTGTCAGGGCCTAGACTAGCTGTTCAAGATTAGGTCTTGTTCTGTAGCCCAGGTTGGTTGGGTAGCCTCCTGCCTTAGCCTCTCAAGGGCTGGGATAGCAGGCATTTGCTGGCCTAACTGTGTTTGTTTTGTTACTGGCCATTGAACCCAGGGCCTGGTGCATATTGGGCTCATGCTCTGCCACTGAGCTCTTTCCCCAGCTCATAGAAACCATCTTCCTTAAGTGTGGTGACGCGTGCCTTTAATTTCAGGCGGAGGCTGGCAAATCCCTGAGTTTGAGGCTAACCTGGCCTACAGGGCGAGTTTCAGGATAACTAGAGTCTATACAGAGAGGTCTCCCCTCCACTCTCCCCCTCCCTCCTTTCTTTCTACCCCCACCTCTTTGGTACTTTGGATTGAATCTAGGGCCCCATGCATGCTAGGCGGGCGATCTGCCGATGAGCTACATCTCCAGCCTTCCGGTCTGCTTTTCTGCCCAGTCACTGCCTGCTGATTTAGACTTGCAGTAGCTGCCTTGAAGCTGTCCCCTGAGGTTCTCATCAGTAAGCTCCAGTTGACCATGACCACAACCATGACCTCTCCCCCGCACCCCCCCTCCACACACACACACCAAGTTTATTTGCTAAGAGCAGCTCTCTGCGTCCCACTGGTTGGTTACAGGTGCAGTCGCTTTACTGTTGTGCAGGGGAGTTCCTCAGGAGAGCCAAGGACAGAAGGATGGAAAGGATAGTCTCTGTCCTTTGAGGGACCACCTTCCTTGTCAGACATTCAAGAAAACAGATTGTACCACAGGCTAGAGACCTGTGTCTGTGTCTCTAGCCTGTGCCCTCAAAATAGAGAAGCCAAGCCCCCTGCTCCCCAGCCATTTCTCCCAGGCCTAGGCTCTCTGGGGCCAGCTGCTGGAGATAAATAAGTCTGAGCATCTGGCTGGCCCTGGGGAGTAAGCCAGCTTTTATTTATTTTCTCAGACTGGGAAGGACTGGTCTCCCACCCACTCTCAATCCCTTCTCCTTTTTATGGACTCTGAGAGAGGTCAGATTATGGGCAGCTGAGTGGTGAAGCAGGCAACATTTAAGAAGGGCGAGGAGACAACAGAGTCCAGCGGAGAAGCCGGGTCACGAAAGGGTTATGATCCCTGGGCTATGAGTATATTTTTAAGCATGTGGGAAGGAATGACTGATGGGACGTTTCCCAGAGAGGGTGGGATTTACGGGGCTGTGTTTTCTCAAGGAGGGAGGAACCCACCCTCCTTGGGGACGGTGAGATCAGAGGCTGGAGGCTTGAGGTCTAGAGCAGAGAAGAGAGCACTGGCTGACTACTATTTTTCTGGGGCTGTGGTTCATTGTAGGAACCAGGTGAGGAGGGGCCCCGTTGTTTGTCTCGGTGATGGAAAGAGGCAAGGTCACCCAGACTGAAGGTGGAGTGAGAGGGTAGAAGCTGGAAGCGGGCAGGCAGTGAATTGGATACAGATCTAGCCAGCAGACAGAGAAGCCAAGTGAACCGCAGTCCTGGCCGAGTGCCAGGTTTCTTGCTGGAGTCCAGTGTGCTTCCGTTCCACCCACCCTTGATATTTTCATCCGAGGGCTGACCTTGGTCTATTTAATGACCTCAGTTTTGTTTACATGTTTTGTTTACCGTTTGATTATACTCAGAGATGCAAAAAAAAAAAAAGGTTTAGCCAAAACCATGGACTCCCCCTTAGGAAATCTTTTTGAGAAAGACAGCACTCAATGTAAAAATTAGAAGATGCAAATAAGTGAAAAAAGAGAAACATGCACAGTGCTCTGCTCTGAAAGGAGAAACATGAGCAGTGCTCTGCTCTGAAGAGAAGGTGGGCAGTTTGTGAGTTAAGAGACACAGGTGGGAGGTTTTGGCTTCGTGGCAATAGTGGTGGTGTCAATGAGTACCAATTACTGCCTCTTTACCGCATTGCAGGTACATGGCTGCTGCCCTGGGTGTCATTTCGGTTAAGCCTTTCAACAGCTGTTTCATTAGTAGCCATTATCCTTCCCTTACCATATCCCTTCCTAGATGAGGAAGCAGATGTTGGCAAAAAAAAAAAAATGAAGAACCTCGCTTAAGGTCACACAAGCAAGATAAAGCAGATGTGGGGCTGGCCCCAGCTCCACCAGCACCTGACCTCAAGCATACAAGTGCTGCCAAGGAAAAGCGTTGATGGGTGACATTCCTAGTCCACTCCCGGTGGCCACCGGCATGCCTGTGGAATGCATTGTTTTTTAAACTGCACTCTGAGCAAAACAAGCCTTGTTTAAAATGATCCTTCACTGAAGTATAGTGAACATACATAAGCCACACATTGAAAGTGTATGGTTTGGCACACTCGTTCTTCTTACCCTGGTTTTTGAAACAGTCTGATACATGTAGCCCAGGCTGACCTCAAACTTGGAGTCCTCTTGCTTCAGCCTTCTGAGTGCTAGGATTATGTTCCAGCATGCTTGGCCCCAGTTTGAAAATTTTGACGTGAATAGTATATTTACATAAGAAGCCATCATCAAAACCACAACAGTATCCAGATTGTGAGAGTTCATCCAGGAAAAATGCTGGCTGCCAAGCCTGGCCACCTGAGTGCTATCCATAGGTCTCACTTACGTGGTGGAAGGAGAGAATCAACCCTCACAAATTGTCCTTTGACCCCCATGTAGGTGCTTGGCAGACATGCAAGTCCCCCACCCCAGTCAACAAAACTAATGAACATATATATCATTTGTGCTTGTGAGTAAGTGTGGGCCTGCCGTTTCTCCTTCCTGCATCTCCCCCAGGTCCACACACTGGCTGTCACTACATATAAGACCTATTTGCAAAAATTTTATATGCACAATACATTCATTCAGTCATTTACTTATTTATTTATTTTGACTGGCCTGTTTGACTCTGCACAGTTATTTTGAGAGTCCTTCTTGCTGGTAAATGTACCTACTCATTCCCTTTGTGGCTTAGTGGTATTCTGCTGCATAGTTATCCAGCCATTTATTTGGCCATTTACCTGCTATGGGCTTAGATTATTTTCAGTTTTTATCTATCCATAGGATGTAGATAGATATGAATGCCAGTGTTCTTGTTCTTTTTAATGGACATATGCTTCTCTTTCTTTTGGGTCGATACCTGGAGTGGGTTAGTTGATCTTAACATAAGTGTTTGAAAGGTGAGCGGTGGTGGCGCATGACTTTAATCCCAGAACCTGGGAGGCAGAGGCAGGCAGATTTCTGAGTTCGAGGCCAGCCTGGTCTACAGAGTGAGTTCCAGGATAGCCAGGGCTACACAGAGAAACCTTGTCTTGAAAATACCAAAAAAACCAAAAAACAACAACAACAAAAACATAAGTGTTTGACTTGTTAAGAGATTGCCAGTGTTTCCAGGGCATTGGTGTCATGTTACAATTCTACGGCAGTGTTGTGATGGTCTGGGCCCTATACATCCTCATCAGTGTTTGTGGTCTTTGTTTGCTTTGAGACCAGCTGCATTGGTTGCCTTTCTATTACTGTGATAAAACACTGTGACCAAAAGCAGCTTAAGGTAGAAAGAGTTTTATTTGGCCTTACTGTTTCAGAGAGAGTCCATGGTGGTCAGGGAGGCACAGCAGTAGGTGGCTGAAACTGCAAGCTGGCTGTTCACACCTTGTCACACAGGAAGCAGGGAGGCGCTTCAAACACTCCCCAGGAATGTACTTCCTCTAAAAGGCTGCACCTCCTAAAAGTTCTAGAACCTCTCTAAATAGTACCACCAAATAGGGATCCAATATTCCAATACCGGAGCCTCCAAACTATTTCTTGCTTAAACCACTACCAGAGTCTCACTATGTAGTCCAGGCTGACCTCAAATTCATGAGCTTGCCTCATTATTATCTTAAATGCCAGGATTACAGGTGTGTGCCACGTATTCAACTTAACTTTGTCCATTTTAACATGTAGGCAGCTATGGAGTGATTCATAGTCCCTATAACAGTTGTGCGGCCTTACAACCAAGCAGTAAAAAGAGGAGAAATGTGAACTGGTTAATCCTGGCCCTTAAACAGTGATTTAGAGTCCCACTATGATTTCCTCTCTGTGCCGAGTACTTTCCAGATAGAGTGTGTATAAAGACCCAGCATCAGTCCTGTCAGGCAGCTTCAGTTCCTTTTCCCAAAGGCTGAAAGAAACGAGGGGCTTTCATAGGGCTCCACAGTTAGAACAAAGCGAAGACTCGAACTTAGATTCATCTCTTCCGAAGATACTGGACTATGGCTCCCATGGATAGTCTGTATCATAGTTCAGCAACTTCCTTTAAAATGAAAAATAAGTCAGGTGTGGTGGCACATGCCTTTAATCCTAGCACTCAGGAGATAGAAGCAGACGGATCTCTGTGAGTTCAAGGCTAACCTGGTCTATAAAGTGAGTCGAGGACAAGAAGAAAAGGAGGAGAAGGAGGAAGAAGAAGAGGAGGAAGAGGGAGAAGAAGAAGGAGAAGAAGGAGATGGCGAAGGAGAAGGTCCCATTGCCCCGTGTTGTTCTTTGTTCTAAATGTGGAATACCAAACTGAAATCTTCAAAACAACCCTACAAGCAATCAGACAGCAGAACCAGTTTATTTTGAATATAAACACTCTGGAGTCACCATGTGACATCTCCAAGCTGAAAGCCTGGATGGATAATTCATCTGTGTCCTGACCCATCCAGCGACCCGACTCTGGGCCAGGGCCGTTGACACCACTTACTGATCATGAGCCCAGTTAATAGGAAATAGAATTCCCTTCCTTCTGTGGGGCAGTGTCTGCTGCAGACGCTCCCCCCTTTCAGCAAGCATTGAGTTTTGGATCTGGCAGTCACAGGGTAGATGCAGTGTTGTACCAGGCTTTTTTCTGAGTTATTGCCTTTGCTGTGCACAAGAGCTTCCTCTCCCTTTGATTGGGGGATTTAATTTTGTGAGTGAAACGCAGGCTGTCTCGGGCTGCCTTTAGAGTGGAGTGGACTGGTCAGTTTAATCTCTGAGCACCAGTTTGCTCAGCTATGGGATGGCATGGTCCAGACTGTTTCAGAGAGATTGGTCGAGGTGGGGAGGGGTTAAGAGAATTGTGGGTGTACTCAACAAAAGTGAAGTATTTTTATGTCTGTTATACAGATAAGGGGGGAAAAGCTTTCGAGGTGACATAAATTGATCAGGGTTGCACGGGGAGTTAGAAACAGCAGGAGAACTCCATCTTAAAACACTAACATTCCATGTTGTCTGGCTCCTTGCTGACCTAAGCCCTCATCTGATTCTGTCTCCACAAAACCACAGAGAAACTGTCAAAGAAAAAAATGGAGGCCCCTCCCCCCAAAAAAAAGTTGGAGCTTGAAAAGAAAGCAAAGCCCAGTACGGCAGAAGCACTGCTTATAGTTTGAAAAATAATAGGAAAAAGAAGGGATCGCCCATAATCTAACGCTAAACACATTATGCCATACTTTATCTCAGTATCTCGTGTTGTTTTAAAATAGAACTCTATGTTTCTTACACGGTTTATAATTGTACTACAAATGCCTGCTTCTTTGTTTCCACTGTGTATAATTGGTTGCACATAATTTCAGACTTTTTATCAATATCAGTTTACTTCCCTATAGCCATGCGTGAGGCTAGCCACGTCTTTTCATCTTTTCTTACTACTGATAAGATGTGGTCATGCATAATTTCATGGCACTCTTGTAGCTGGAATCCCCTGAAATAGAATTACGGTGTTGACAGATAACTACTCAGAGTTGGAGTTTTTTTTTTTTTTTTTTTTTTTTTTTTAAAGTCTGGCTTATTGAGGGATAATTTATGTAGTGTGCATTCACTCGCTGTAAGTGTGCACATACACATTCAGAAGGTGAAAACCAACAGAGCAAAAATCAGAACCTACCAGAATCCTGGCAGCTTCTCTATGGCCTCTTCTTACCCCAGCTCCTGTCCTGTGACCAGGTCGTCCTGGTGTAGCTATGAGGGAGCACCGGCTGGCTCCCAGATGTGGAGTAGTTATGAGGGAGCACCGGCTGGCTCCCAGATGTGGAGACATCTTTGCTGTGCCCCTTTCCTGTCTTTCTGCTTCCTCTCTCCCAGTTTCTTCTGTTTCCTCAGAGTGTTCTCCTCCTCCTTCCAGAACAGCTGGCGATTCGTGCAGATTCGGAAGGCCTTTTTCCACCTCAGCTCTCTTCCTCCTCCCCCTCCCCCTCCCCTTCCCCCTCCTCCTCCTCCTCCTCCTCCTCCTCCTCCTCCTCCTCCTCCTCATCATCATCATCATCATCATACTCTTGTTGTCATTGTCCTCCTCCCTCCTCCATTCTGTCCCTCCTCCTCCTCTCCTTGGCTTCCATTACTATTGTAATATTGCCTGCATGAACACTATCATGGTATATTAGTTAATGCTGCTGTTGTTATTTAAGCTGAGTATCTTTAAGAGCTGGCACAAGCTTTTGGTAGATCTTCAGCCTCCCAGGGGCCCTGACACATGGTTGGGGATAAGTAGCTGCTTATTGGACAAAAGTTACATGGCTATAAAACACCTCTCTATATACACCTCTTAGGTGACTGCTCCTGCTGAAAGCAGGCCTTTGGTCTTCACTGGCTTTGTTGAATTCTCCTCCCCCGCCCCCTTTGACTTTGTGATATGTTTTTCTGTGCTCATCATAGCTGTTCAGATGAATGAGAGTGGGTGGTACCCGATGTATGAACCCCACCTCCGTGAGTTTTATATCTAACGTGTGCAATGTCTAATCCTCTTAATAGTCACCAGTGTATTTCAGGATGCCCTTTCACCAATAGTAAAAGAGTGGGCATGCCTTCTGGCTCTGGATGATAATTTCTGAGTGGTTCTGTGTAATGCTGTGGCTACAGTGGCTGCATATGAGCAGTCCAGAGCTCCCTTCCCCCACCCCCACTTTGCCATGCACTATATTTAGCTGAGCCTCCGTCTGGATAATCCTGTGAAGTGAAATGGGTCCCATGCAGTGACACAGTAAGGGAGAGAATTCATCTGCTGCACTTTTGACATTGAAGTGATTTTGGTAAGGACTAGAGAATTCACTCCTACTGGGAGAGATGGCAGTTCTTACCAGATCCTCAAAAGGCAGAGCCATCTCCAAGGAAAGGGCCTTTAGGATGTGTAACTGCATGGTTCCAGTCTAACGGGGCCTCAATACAGTCATCTTTATACAGTCTTAACCAGTGGTGTGATGAAGGCGTGGGTGGGCTCAGGCTTATTCTAGAGCCTGAAAGGGAATCTTCCAGAAATAGAGCACTTGAGTGAAGTCTGAGATGGAGCCCTTGGGTGAAGTCAGAGATGGAGCTCTTGGGTGAAGTCAGAGATGGAGCCCTTGGGTGAAGTCAGGGAAGAGTGGGTACCAGTGGGTGAAAGGATAATGCCAGTGGGTGTCTAGGTATGTGGGCCTATGTGGGCAGAGCTTCTCATCTGTGCCACTGTGGTGTGGTTTAACTGAGAGGCCACACTGCTGTGGGAAGGACATGCCTCTGACTCAGACTTGGAGCCCTGCAGCCTCCTGTTATCTTGTATGATGCCCTGGGCAGGCCTGTACAGGAAGGCTATACCACCTCCATCTTCTCCCACCCCACCCCACCCCCCGTCTCCTGTCTTTCAGGAGAAGATCGGATGGCGAAAAGACGCACTGCACTTGCTGGTGTTCACAACAGATGACGTGCCCCACATCGCACTGGACGGAAAACTGGGTGGCCTGGTCCAGCCACATGATGGCCAGTGTCACCTGAATGAAGCCAACGAGTACACTGCGTCCAACCAGATGGTGAGTACTGGAAGGGCTCCTCTGACCTGTCCTTGCGTCCATCGCTCATCCCTTCCTGGAAACCTCCTTGGCCTTCAGTACTTGCTGATGTTCAGCTCCATTCTGGGGATCCAGGATTATTCATTATTTTATCTTCTCTTGCTAAGTTTTAAAACCTCCTTGTTAACTAATTCTTGTCAGCTGGTTCATCGCCGCACCGCTGTGCCCCTAATGGGAGCTATGTCACTGGAGGAAGGGGTGGCCTGGGAGCCAAGTGGTTCCAGTGGATGTGATCTGAAGGCAGCATGACCTGTTTTCCTGAAGGCATCACAACTGGGATAGAGTTAGAGGATACCCAGCCCAGCAAGTACCAAGATTCTGTCACATTTAATATCTGGCTAGAGAGTTCTTGCCAGTTTCCTTTGCAGGACAAGCCCATTTTCTCCAGCTTCAGGGATGGTCATCTAAGCTTTCCAGATTATCCAGGAGCAATGAAGTCTCAAGAAAGGGCTTTTAACTATAGGACCTCACCCAGCGGCGATCCTTGTATCAACCAGGGTCAAATTGCCTCCTGTCATTTCCTCTCATCTCCTCACTTTGAAACCTCCTCCCTCCATCATAGCCTGATTCCAGAGAGCAGTGGCCGCTTTTGCTTGTGAGCCACGAGTGGGACCCGCAGACATTGGTTACCTGACTGTTGGGCACAGAAAAAGGAATACAGGGCAAGGACCAGTCATAGGGAAGGGATACAGGCTAATAGGTGTTAGTGGCAGATGGTAGACAGTGAGGCTGTTCCTCCTGGAGCCACAACTATCCCCATCCCTCCTGAAGGACGGGGAGGGATACAGATCACACTTAGAGATGCTAGAGGGGCCTTTCTAATGAGCATCACTTCCTATTAGTTCAGAAGCTGCCGATGGACTTGGTTATTGGGCCCTTGGTTGACAGGCACCCAGGAGAAGGATGCTTTTCCCAGCCTCTGCATGTCTGCAGATCACATGTCAGGGTTGCAGCTGGTTGGGACGGTTCCACTCTTGACTTTTGTCTTGGCCTTAGGACTATCCATCGCTTGCCCTGCTTGGGGAGAAGCTGGCAGAGAGCAATATCAACCTCATCTTTGCAGTGACAAAGAACCACTATATGCTCTACAAGGTACTTTTATGGGGGCGAGGGCGTTTGGGGGGGTGACCTGGGGGGAGTAGGCGGGGTCAATGGAGCTGTGCATAGAAGTAATACGGAAACTCTTGAGTGTTCATGCGGTCACGAACATCTTCACCGGCAGGTGTGTCAAACTATGTTATCTAATTTAACTCAGAAATACCTTAAAAATTTTATGAGTCGTCATCTTCAGGAAATGGATGGAAGACACAGGGGCCTGTTTCAGTCGAGAAGGAAAACATGAAATAATTCTGTACGAAGGAAACTAAGACATTGAGCAGCCTGTTGTTGGCTGCTACTACACATGGCTAACTCGGTCTTAACAGCCGTCTGCCTTCCTGTAGGGTAGGAGGCAAGGAGTGGACCAGCATAGTAGGTCTCCCAAAAATCAGTCAGTGACCAAGAGAAGAGAGCGACGGGCTTGTTCCATTCAACAAGTTTTTTTTCCAGGTTGCTGCATGGGCCGCCATGGCAGCAATCACAGTGAGCTACAAGTGGTAGTCACAAGCTCCTCAGAGGGTTACAGTGGAGGACATTGTACTCTCTGGCCTTGTGTGATGCTCTCACACGGCACACGTGGGCACATACAGTCAACCTCTTTGGCTATGGAAGAGTTTGTGCGAGCTCAGCATAACCCCGGCTCACCCCGGATGCTATGATCATATAGGGGATGTTGTGAGGAATCCCTTAATTATTCTCCGAAGACCTTTTGTTCAATCGCGTCTTGAAGGCCCCTGCTTTACGAATTATGAAAAGTTCAGTGTCTTCCTGAGTCATGGATCCTCTCTGAGCCTGAGTGTCTTTTAGATGATAAAATGGAAAGACGCTTACTTTTTCTTTGGTGCAAGATTGTGGATTACAGCTTGTCCATGACAAACCACTGTCTTAGAAGGCTTAAGTGCAGAAGCTATATTGGGCTTTGTTTCCTCCTTGGCTTCAGCCTCCTTCCTTAGAATGGGGAGACCTATATAGCCAGAGAGCGGAGCTGTGCTAGGCCAAAGGGCTTTTGTCCCCAGGCCTTACATACAGGTCTCAGAAGGTCTTTAGAATGACACCCCTCCCTCATATGTTAGCTCCCTACTGAGAAGAAAGGCTGTCCTCCCATGCTTGGGGAAGCAGCCCTCTGTGCTCCTGTAGAGCATGTTGAGTCATCTGGAAATGAGTCTTCAATTACCAGGAGTGATGGTGAGAGGGTCGTGACCTTAGAGGGTGGACGGTCACTTGCTGTCAGCCCCGTGGTGCCTCTGCTTATGGCCTCCTGAGTGTGCTTCTCACACCACTGTTTCTTGCCTCTCCCATGGCACCTTCTCCAGCATGTGGTCTAGGAGAGTGGCCGAGCATGGCCTTGGCCCTTGTCCACTCTTGACTCTGACAAGATGGAAGGTGTTGGAGTTATGGTTACTATTGCTGAGATGAGGCACCATGATCAAAAGCAATTGGGGGAGGAAAGGGCTTATTTGGCTAGCACTTCCCCATTGTAAAAGGGGAACTTCTTCATCACTAAAGGAAGTCAGGATGGGAGCCTGGAAGCAGGAGCAGATGCAGAGGCCATGGAGGGGTGCTGCTTACTGGCTTGCTCCTCATGGCTTGCTCAACCTGTTTTCTTATGGAAGCCAAGACTACTAATCAGGGATGGTACCACCCACTGTGGGCTGGGCGCTCCCCATCAATCACCAGTTAAGAAAATGCTCTACAGGCTGCCTACAGCCCAATCTTACAGAGGTATTTTCTCAATATAGGTGACTCTAGCCTGTGTCAAATTGACATAAAATTAACCCTCACAGCAGGCAAAATGGTCTTACTTTTTTTGGTTTGTTTGTTTTGTGTTTTTTTTTTTTTTTTTTTTTTTTCTTCAAGAATTTTACAGCCCTGATACCTGGAACCACTGTGGAGATTTTGCATGGAGATTCCAAAAATATTATCCAGCTGATTATCAATGCATACAGTGTAAGTCATTGGCTCTGGCCCTCACCCCCTACTCCCCACCCCTCCATCCTACCCCTTCTGAAACACTGAGGCCTGGAACTACTAAAGGTTTATGTGGAGACTTAGCTCTACCAGCAAACTTTCTGTTAGGGACCCCTAGTGTTTGAAGTGTGGCCAAGTCCCCTACTCAGTATCTCCAGGTCTCTGTGTCCTATACACTTGGAGTTTGGCATCTGGGAGAACTTCTGGCTAGTTGCCTCTCATCCCCTTTCATGAACTGTTGCAGTATGGGCTCTTCACAAGTCAGAGCTTACCTCATTTCTCTTGTGAATTCCCGCTAAAGCCAGACTTTTTTCTTCTCTTCCTCTACACTATAGCCTTCATTTCTATCTGGGTTGCTCCCTTCACCCTTCACCCTTGAGATAGGCTCTTTCTAACCCTGGCTGTCCTAGAACTCACTGTGTAGATGAGGCAGGTAGAGAGTTCTGTGAGGTTGGGGGAGGACATCTTTTGGAGTAGCTACCTCTCAACATTTCCAAGCTCCTCCAGCTCCAGGCCCTGCAGACCCCTGAGCTATACAACATGTTTTCCCAGTTTAATTTAGGGGTTCCAGCAACAGTGACAGAGCCCCACAGTTGCTCAGGGAACCTGGATTCACTCCAGTTTCTAATGCAGCCTAAAAAGATCATTTCTGCCAACCCCAACTTCTAAGTGGGTACCCTACTCTTCTCCTTGCTCCCCAGGTTCCCGGATTTTGTTTAAAAAACAATATTACATATACATAACAAATCAGGATCAGGGAAACTGCCACAAATTACACAAAGAATACTTCTAAGCCCTATACACAGGCAGGCTGCTCTAGTTTGCTTCCCAGCATCCCCAGGGAGGCTTGCAACCCTCTATAACTCCAGTTCCAGGGCATCCAACACTTTTTTCTTAACCTCCATAAGCACCAGAGTACATGGGCTGTGCTTGCTGGTGCTGGTTGACATTTTCATCGTTGCCCTGATTTGTGGTGGATTTCATGAGTCACGCAACCATGATTACATGTGGATCTTGACGTTGCTCCTCTGGATGCTAGCAATGGATCTGTGGGGACACTGGAAGATTCTGGTGGTCAGAGCGTTTGTTACAGATGAAGTGGTTATGGCCTTTGGCTCTGTCTGATTTGTATGTGTCTTTCATAATGCAGAATTGTCAGCTCTTAGATTTATGTCCTTTTCTAGCTGTGCCAAACTCACTCTCTGCCCAAGGGTGTTTGGCAGCATGGAGTCTCTTGCAGAGTGCTGCAGAGGGAAGACTGTCTTCCAGGGCTGAGCCCTGAGTCTGGATACAGAAACATCATTTCCATGCCTATGAAGAGAGATACTTAAGACACAAAGCCCAGGGGCCTCTCTTTAAAGTGGGAGCAGGCAGGATGGGCTGCAGACCACTAGCATAGCAGTGGAGGGTGACATCAGAGCCCATGGTGGGTTCTGCCCTAGCACAGCACATGTTTCTCTTTTGGTTGTTGCCATAAAGTCTGCTCCAACAGCTCCCCTCCCCCCACAGCTGGGCCTACAGAAAGCAATTGCAGATGTGACCTAACGTGACACCGGGTCTGTAATAGAATAGCACTTAGGGGGCTGGCATTCTTGACATCGTCGACTTTTTCTAGGATAGGAGTGAGAAACCATCTTCAGAGGCAGAGCTGGTAGCAATTGAGTAAGTTCACGAGTTGCCCATGAACGCCCTCGTGCCTAAGAACTGGTTCTTGTGCCTTTGAACCTCTGAGGTGTCTTGCACTTCATTCTTTTCTGTCAACACATACATCTTAAGGGGCTAACTGTGGTCAGCATTGTACGACACATGGCGGCAGGACATGGGACCAAGCACAGCTCTGCCCTGCAGGAGCGTGAGGTGTTTCAAGGGAAGTGGACCCTTATAGCTGCGAGGTGGGGTGACCTGGTGATTCATACTTTTCCAAAGTTAGAGGAAAAAAGCCTGTGGGTATGGGATCAGCATAAGCTCTGGAGGCCTGCCTCAGCAATGGAGCTTTTGGGCTTCATGTTTGGTACCATAAATGAGGTCTGAGCTAAATCTCCCCGATTCTTGCTATCTGAAACAGTGGGGAAGATTCTGATCCCAGGCGCTGTGTGGCAAGCAAGAGAGAACCAGCTAGCCAGAACACCAGCTAGGGGTCTATGGCCCACAGAAAACAGAGTGCCTTTTTTTTCCCTCCTCTTTTCTTTATTTATTTGTTAATTCTATGTGAGTACACTGTCACTCTCTTCAGACACACCAGAAGAGGGCATCAGATCGCATTACAGATGGCTGTGAGCCACCATGTGGTTGCTGGGAATTGAAGTCAGGACCTCTGGAAGAGCAGTCAGTGCTCTTAACCGCTGAGCCATCTCTCCAGGCCGACCTCCTTTTCTTAGTTTAAAGGTTTTTAAATTTTAATTCGTGTGTGTGTGTGTGTGTGTGTGTGTGTGTGTGTGTGTGTGTGTGCTCACTTGTATGTCAGTGCACCATGTGTTTGTCTGGTACCCTTGGAGAACAGAGAGGGCATCAGATCCCCTGAAACTGGTATTGAAGATGGTTGTGAGCTGTTGTGTGGGTGCTGGGATCCGAACCTGGGTCCTCTGTGTATAAACTGAGGATTTCAGCACCAGATTACATGAGCTGATGATGTGGCTACTCCAAGGCATGGTTGAGGGGGGCGATTTCATTGTAAATATGAGGGAGCGTCCAGCCAGAGGCATCAAGAGGAGTCCAGAGCAGGGAGAGAAAGGCGTGAACTGAAGAGTGGCCAGCAGACTGGCCTAGGGCCTTTGAGGGGCTGGGGTGGAGGAGGAAGACAAAAGAGAAGTCAAAAGAGAGCACATAGCTGAAATGTCAGGACTCTGGCCTGAGAATGAGAAGCTGGAGAAGTTTAGGGTAGGGTGTGGGTGAGATAAACTGAGAAGAGCCACAGACAGGTATTTGTGATCCCTGGGAAGCCTGGAAGCCAGCTCTCGATACCAAATTAACGTAGTTAGTTTGCTAATAGGCACCACAGATAGTCATTTGTCCTGAGTCTCTTTGGACCTGATCCTAAAGGAGAGCTCTTAACCACTGAGCCATCTTTCCATACATCTTTTATGTGTACAAATATATGTGCATGTATGTGTATGCATTTCCCCCCTTTGTGTATGGGTGTCTACATGTGAATGCGTGTGTCAGTTCCCTTGGAGGCCAGAGGAAGGATTAGATTCCCTAGAGCTGGAGTTACTGGCAGTTTCAAACTGCCCAGTGTGGCTTCTGGGGACTAGTTTGCGTCGTCTTAAAGAACAGCCAGGATTCTTAAGTACGGCTGTTCCTCCGGTCCCTATTAGCTGTCTTCAAAGATTTCATTTTCATCTGCCCAGCCCCTTGAGCATAACTGTTGTTCAGACGTCTGTACTTTGGTCCATGTATTCATTCCACAAGACTTTGTGCTGCATCCTGGAGAGAGAGGGCATACATATGGTTCTTAGGGTCTGAGAAGACAGATCTGTAAATAACTAATTACATTCAGTGGGAGAGTGTAGTGTGTGTTGAGTAGCACTTTTGTGACCTTTGGCCAATTAAGGATGGCACTCTGAAGAGGAAGTGGCTTTCAGAGGGTTAGTATTTTTAGAGTTGTAGAAGCACTTCAACAATTTGTTGCAGAGAGACCAGTTTTTGTGGAGTATTTTCTGCAAGCTGTGAATTTGTTGGGAAAACTGCATAGTTCGCATATTCAGGCTTAGTACCACGTCAGAGTTGACGGGTTAGAGGAAGGCGTAGAAAATCTACAAAAGATGGAGGTACTTTGGCTTCTTGTTCATGAGACAGCTTGGCTCAGTGTCTCTCGGAATAAGTCCTGCTGTCTGTAAGTCCTGCTGTCTGTGTTAGAAACAGGTTTTTTTAAATGCTTGATAAAAAATGACTTCTAATTAGTCACAAAAGTTAACTTCATTTGGCCTCAGCTTCTAAAGTTACGTCTTTCTTTTTTAAAGATTTATTTATTATTATATATAAGTTCACTGTAGCTGTCTTCAAACACCTCAGAAGAGGGTGTCATATTTCATTATGGATGGTTGTGAGCCACCATGTGGTTGCTGGGATTTGAACTCAGGACCTCTGGAAGAGCAGTCAGTGCTCTTAACCACTGAACCATCTCTCCAGCCCTAAAGTTACGTCTTTCATAGGACTTTCGAAACAGTATGTTTTTAAGTAGTCCTGGCTGATCTAGAACTCACTATGGCGATCCACCTACCTGTGTCTCTTAAGTGCTGGGATTAAAGGTATGTGGCACCACATTTGGCTCTTACTTAAAGGTTTATTTTGTTCTGAGGCAGGGTTTCTCTCTACCCCTGGCTATCCTAGAAATCAATCAGTAGGTCAGGCTGGCCTTGAACTCAGAGATCTGTCTGTCTCTGCCTCCCAAGTGCTTGGATTAAAGGTGTGCACCACCACTGCCTGGCGGCGGCAGCGGTGGCTTCTTCTTCTTCTTCTTCTTCTTCTTCTTCTTCTTCTTCTTCTTCTTCTTCTTCTTCTTCTTCTTCTTTTTGTTTTGCTTTGTTTTTTTTTTTTTGTTTTTTTGTTTTTTTTTTTTGTTGTTGTTGTTGTTGTTTTCGAGACAGGGTTTCTCTGTATAGCCTTGGCTGTCCTGGAACTAATTCTGTAGACCAGGCTGGCCTTGAACTCAGAAATCCACCTGCCTCTGCCTCCCACCGCCCGGCAATTTTTTTTTTTTTTTAAAGCTCCTTAGGGATAGGGTCTCCTGAATCCTTCCTCCATTTATGGCGGTTATGATTTGCTGGAATTTGTACAGAATCTGTGCAGATAGCCACAGTTGCCTCGAGTTCGTGAGCGCAATGGCTGAGTCACGTTCAGGAGACAGCACTTCTTCACCACGTTCTTCCCCATCCCTTACATTCGTTCTGCTCTCTTGTCTGTCATGTTCCCTGAGCCTTGAAGGTGTGGGGGGTAATACAGATAGCCAACTTAGTGTGAGAACTCAGTGTCACTAATTGGTCACACTCTGAACAGTCACGAGTCTCTGCATCATCTCCTGTCCCCTACAGAAGCAGCTACGTGACCCAGGTTGAGCGCAGCCCTTATTCGTGGATAAGGCACTATGGCAGTATGCATGATCATTTATTTAGCAGAGCAGCAATAGTATGTTCCCTACTCATTAAGGGTGGGTCCTAAAAACCAAGAGGCATGTAAAGGATTCTGTAAGCCTTGTATAAACTAAACATACCTGAGTATCTAACACTCAAGTAAAAGGCAGATCATGGCTGAGCTTGTTGCTTACAATTTCATCTCAGAAGCCTGAAGCAAGAGGATTACAGAGTTCAGGGTCAGCCTAGACGATATAACAAGCCCCTGTCTCAGAAACAAAAATATACAAAGAAAACACAGCTACAGCAGAACATTGCCAGCACAGGCAAGTCCCTTGTAGGCCCCCTTCTCTCGCTCTCCCCCAAGGGCAACCATTAGTTCTGCCTATTGCTGAATTTCACACATGATGGCTTCTTGCTCAGTAGCAAGGATGCACTCTGAGAGACACATCACCAGGGACTTATATCATTGTGCAGGCAAAGAGTATCCAGCATGTTAACCTAGACAGTGTAATGTACTTCATGCCTGGGCCGTCTGCTGCTGCCTTTCTCTCCTACGCTACAAACCTCTGAGACTGGTACTGTACTGAGACAGGCAGTTGTAACAGTAGTGACCATTGTGTACTTGAATATACAGAAGGTAGATTAACATCACTAACTGATATGGGAACAATCTCATGGCGCCACCATTATATACAATTTACTGTGGCCCAGAGTATCTTTATTAGAGAATGAATAAATAAATACAGTATGTCTGGCTTTAAGCAATGTTATACTCTTCATGGTCACTTTACAT
The DNA here is from genome assembly GCA_019843815.1 of Montemys delectorum. Taxonomy (NCBI): domain Eukaryota; kingdom Metazoa; phylum Chordata; class Mammalia; order Rodentia; family Muridae; genus Montemys; species Montemys delectorum. Next base: position 34,392 of record JADRCD010217228.1, read on the forward strand.
GCTTGTGTTTGATACATTGTTGCTATTTTAAGTGCTCTGCTAGGTGGATATTCTTGGTTTACTTAAATCTATTGTACTATTGGCAGGCCTTTGGTTGGTTTCCAGATTCTTGCTCTTAACTTGCTGTAGACATTCTTGTTCCTACTTCTTAGTAATCTGCACATTTCAGTTGTGTAGCTTCAGAGGAAGCTAGGACTAAGATCAGCCTGAGTTTTAGAATACATTACTCATTGGTTTTCTAAACGTCTGTATCAGCTTCCACTCCAGCCAGCAGTATAAGGATCCTAGCTTCTCCCCAACCTTCCCAGGACATGCCTCCCCCTCCCTCCCTCCCTCCCTCCCTTGTTTCTTTTTTTTTTTCCTGCATTGACATATCATTTTTTTCTTAGTCTTTGTGTCAGTCAGTGTCTTGAGCAGCTAGATTCCAGAGAGGAGTCGACTCTCAGATAATATAGTTTCAGATTCATGGGATAACTTCATCTAGTAAGGGATGGGTTTGAGTGTGAAGAAAGGCCAGATGGAACCTGAATGAACTGTTTTTGCATAGTTTTTGACAGTAAGGAGCTAGCCTGGGAGGAAGGCAGGAGAAGAGACATTGGGCAAAGGCCTGCTGTCCTGGGTGTATGTGTGTTCCTGTGTGCCTGTATGTGCATGGATAAACCCAAAGCCTAGACACTATATGGCTAGATTTCAGTAATTATGTGCCTGAAACTAACAATGGGCATGCGAGGTGGCCCTGAAGAGGTGAGCGGGAGGCAGATCAAAAAATCTTTTGAGGAAGATAAATCATTTCACAGATAGACTATTATCAGCCATTCCAAGTTCACAGAGGGATGCCCAAGCCAGGTCTACCAAGATGGTGTGTGGGAAGCCTCCTGTCTCTAAGTTGGTTTGACTCTCCTGAGGTTAGAAGAAACCATGTGTTAGAAGAAGGCCACCATGGAGAACACCTCACTGTGCTGTTTCTAAGTACCATGGGCTTTCTTTTCCCCCTTTGTTCAGAGCATCCGTGCTAAGGTGGAGCTGTCAGTGTGGGATCAGCCGGAAGACCTTAATCTCTTCTTCACTGCCACCTGCCAAGATGGCATATCCTACCCTGGTCAGAGGAAGTGTGAGGGTCTGAAGATCGGGGACACGGTAAGTGTTCACTCTTAGTTTATCAGAGTTCTTGTTTACTTGGGTGATAATTCTCTGAATCTGACAGTTCTGTGGCTCTCTAGAGTCCTGTAGAGGCTTGTGCTCTGCCTTCTGGTCTACCATGCTTTTCAAGCTGCTGTGCATTTTGTGTGCAAAGTCTTAGGAAGATTGTTTACGGAGCTCCAGTCCGCAGACCCCCTCAGTGCACCACCAGCTGAGGGTTCCTCGGTGACACTGGGCCCTTGGTGCTTTAAACATCATTTTAGCTTGAAAGGGATCCAGTCAGGTGGAAGAATATTGACAGGAGTCTAGGAGACTTGGCTTCTATTCCTCATTTTTTCCTGAAAAAGATGGAGACAGCCATCCATGCATCTCCTCTTATTTGATGAGATTGAGAGGCATCCTGCAGCCATGGAGGGAACAGATGCTTGTCAGATAATGGGTATAAATGATGCATGTAAAGAGGTAAAGATGCAAAGATGCATAGGCATGAGCGAGTATGGTGGCATGTGATGAGTCAGGGTGGGGAGATTGGTTTTGACTCTAGTCTGATCTACATAAAAGATAAAAGGTGTAACAGTGATGCCAAACAAAGATGGGAAAGGAAAGCACTGGGGAGTTTTTATGAGTGGTGACATCAGTGTGCCCATGGTAACACAAGCTATCAATGGTGATTGGAGGATTGGCCACGCACCTTCTGGAGGTCTGTTCTTAGAAGCAGACAGACTATAGAGACCATCCCAATGGCATTTTAAAATTCTTTCTTTCATTTATTTTTAGGATTCATATTTTATTATTATTTTATTACTTTATTACTTTATTATTTTTTAAAAAAATATGTATTTATTTTTATGTGCATTGGTGTTTTGCCTGCAGCATGTCTATGTGAGGATGTCAGATCCTCTGGAACTACAAACAATTTCAAGCTGTCATGTGGGTGCTGGGAATTGAACCTGGGTCCTCTGGAAGAGCAGTCAATGCTCTTAACTACTGAGCCATCTCTCCAGCCCCGTGTTTTATTATTTTTAATTATGCTAAATATACACATGAGTGCAGGTGTCTGCAGAGGCTCTGGCCCAGAGCTAAGAGTTATAGGTGGTAGTGAGTCACCTGACATGCATGCTGGGAATTGAACTCTTGTCCTCTGGAGGAGTGTTGCATGCTTTTCACAACTGAGTCATGCATTTCTCCAGATCCCTCCAATGAACTTTGGTGACAATAGAGTGAGGGAAAGCTTCCTTGCACACTTCCATATATCTGAGCATCTTCTGGGCACTACTGCCAGCTAAGGTGACAGTAACCCAGCACTCCCCTGCCTCGGGAAGACATAGGAATACCTGCTTACACCTAGCCAGTACATTCTAGCCTCTTCTCTCTTCCTCCCGGTTTTCCATGTTAAGTGGCCCTTTACCCACTTAACACCACACAGGTCCCACCTTTTCACAATGCTACAGTGGCACCCTACCACCAAACGAGGCATAACAAGAATAAAGCTATGTTCTTGAAACTAAATTTCCACTCCGTCTTCCGTTTGTGCAAATAGAAGATGGTTTTTGGTGCTTAAATTCCTGCAGACACAATAGAAATGGTGATACTCCCTACTTTCAGCATATTAGTATACAATTGTATCAATTGTGTCCAATTGTTCTGGAACCATTGAAGAGACTCTTGAAGTAAAACTTGAATAATTGTCAAAAGTTGTACTTATATTCTTTAGATAAATTATAGTGTTTTCTTTTTTTAACGAAAAAGATTTATTTGTATTATATATATATATGAATACATTGTCACTGTCTTCAGACACACCAGAAGAGGGCATTGGATCCCATTACAGATGATTGTGAGCCACCATGTGGTTGCTGGGAATTGAACTCAGGACCTCTGGAAGAACAGTCAGTGCTCTTAACTGCTAAGCCATCTCTCCAGCTCCTCTAGTGATTTTTTTTTTTAAATCGAGATTGTTTACTTAAAAACAGAAGTCTTGTTGAAGTGGAGTTTAAAGAGATAGTTGTGGCTGATGAGATGGCTTAGGGTTGCTGCCAAGCCTGATGATGACCCGAGTTTGATCCCTGGAACCACATAGTGGAAGGAAAGAACTGACTCCCACATGCTGTCCTCAGACTCTACACATGTGCCATGCAGTGTGCATTCCATGCCCAAAGTAAATGACAAGTAAATGTAAGGGCAAAGTGGAACAGGAAGTTCTGGAAATGGCAGGAGGTAGAATAATAGAAAAAGGACACGTGAGCAAATTCTATAGATCTTATCCGCACGGGATGTGTGGTGTGGTGACACTGGGCATCAATGGTCAGGCTGACTTATGACCGTTGATGGTTTGACAGAGGCTTGGACATACATTGTCTGCCTGTATTTGTATGCCATTGGCAGGCCTGTTTATCAAATACGGAAAAGGTCACAGAGCTGGAGCAAACAGCCTATCTTATAAAACAGGAAAGCTAAGATTTAAAAATAGTTTTTAAAACTAGGTTGTGATTAATCAGTTAATTATAATTAGTGTTTTATTTAGTTTATAGTATTAATAGAACAAAGGAAATGTGCTCTGATAGTATTTTTGGTTGTTTGTTTTTTACGGTAGAATCTCAAGTGCACATTGAATTCTGGGATAACCTGGGCTACGTAGTAAGACTCTATCTAAAAAGAAAAAAAAAAAAAACAAATGGAATGCTAAGGGTGGGTGAGGTGGCTCAGAGAGTCAAAGCACTGGTTGCCAAGCCTGATGGACCACTCTAAGTTCAGTCCCAGAACTTACATTGTAGAAAGCGAGAACTCGCTCTCCTATTTATTGTCTTCTGACCTGCACATTGTGCCTTGCCACCGGACGCCTTACTCACCCCAATAAAGAAATGTAATATAAAAAGCTTGAGCGTCTTAAAGGCGTGTCTGCTGGGGCTGCGTTAGCAGCTCTTTGGAACCCCAGAGGTAATGGTACCACTCTTCTTTTCGGGCCACACTGCTTGTGGTGGAGTCTTTCTAGAAGTGAAAGTGACAAGCGGATGTCACTATGACTGGGTTAGGGAAAAAAAAAACAGCAAGAAAACTGGGGATGTTGAAAATGCCACCTTGAGGCAGTATGGAGCCGAGGTCCTTAAGTAACCATAGGGAAACTGCAAGGATCTTACGTCTGGGGTCCTTCATGGAACTCAGAGAAGATATGTTCATCCCATGATGGACCAGAAACAGACTGGACAGAACATTTCTCTGTTCCCCTCTTAGTTCCCTGTGAGGAAGACATTGTCACCCCTGTGACAGACCAGGGAACCTAATTCAGAATTAATGAAATGAAAGTGCAGAGCTCAGGCTTCCTGTTCCGTAGCACGCCCCTGATGCCTCCTGACACCCATGACCCCTTCCACTATATACATTTCAAAAGACCATGTGGGACAGTGTGGTGATGGACCACAGCCTTCACCTGAGAGCCTCTGTGTCCTTGTCATTGGGTTCACATAGCCATCAACATGGGTGGGGACAGAATACTGTACTGCTGATGGACAGCTGGGGACTCTAGGGTGGGAGTGGCCTGCCCAAGCTCACCCAGATTAAGTCCTATTAATCACAGCCCCCCTGTCACAGGGAGCCTTGTTAGCCACCTAATATAGGAATTTACAGTGTACTCAGTTGGGGCTTTAGAACTAATTTCTTTTCTTTCTTTTTTTTCTCTCTCCTTTTTTAAATTCATTTATTTTATGTGTATTGAGTGTGGGGGTCACGTGACAACTTGCACGAGTGGGTTCTGTTCCACTGTATGGGTCTCAAAAATTGAACTCAGATCCTCAGGCTGAAACAGCGAGGGCCTTTACCCACTGAGCCATCTAGCCAGCCCCTGGTTTCTGTCTCTTCCAGCAGCTTTACAATTAACTATATTTCTCCATCTTAACTCATGGGCTCAAAACCCAGGGTTCAAAGAGGAGCCTAAGAAACTGGCCCTAGGTCCCACTGCCAGTGAGCAGCAGGCAGCAAGTCCCAAATCACTAACAACGACACAGCTCAGGCCTTCTCTGTAGGCCTCAGGCACAGTGTGGTAAAAGCTCCAAAGGCTTGGAGTTTGTTATTTATTTGTTATTTATGCTCCCATACATCGTGTACAGCTCTTATTTGTTTAGCTGGGAGAGCTTAGGAAAGCTGATGTCTGGAAATCAGAAGGGAAAAAAAAAAAGATTTAAATGGAAACTTTCCTCATCATTGAGAAATCTCTGTTGTAACAGAATGATTTTTAGTGTATTTGAAACCACAACAAAGACAGTATTTTCACCACCAAAGTTGCCTTTGGCCCATCTTTGGGACCCAGTGGCCATAGCCCTATGGAAATTGCAGCAGGTCCTCAGCCAAGCCTCTCTGCTGGCCCTTTGTCTTCTCTCTGTCCTAGTATTGTCCCAGTGTCGACAGGCCACAGTCACGTGGCTTCTCTGGCTAGTGCTGTGTGGGTTTTGTTGTGTGGATATGGATGTCGGCACAGAGGCACTCTTTTCTGGGCTGGGTGTGTCGCTGTCCACCGGGGTCGGGCAGATGGTGAGAGTAGCTGTTTCTGGGCTGTCTGAGTCCGGTGCAACGACGTGGGAGGTCTGAAGATTAAGAATTTTAAGGGGCTAGAGGGTGCATGCTGCTCTTGTAGAGGACCCAAGTTCAGTCCCTAGCACCATGTTGGGTGGTTTACAACTGCCCATAACTCTTGCTCCTGGGGATCCAGTACCATCTTCTGGACTCAGAGAGAACCTGCCTCACAGATGCACATACATACACATAATTAAGTTAATTACTTACTTTAGTGCTTTTTCAAGGCAGGGTTTCTCTGTGTGGCCCTGGCTGTTCTGGAACTTGCTTTGTAGACCAGGCTGGCCTTGAACTCAGAGATTCACCTGTTTCTGCCTCCTGAGTGCTGGGACTAAGGGTGTGAACTCCATGCCTGACTTACACATAACTTTTAAAAATAAATTTAAAAAAATGTTGAGTTTAAGACAGCAATAATAGAGTATAAAACTAAGCTCAGAGTCTTCTGAATAGAAATCCAAGTAAATACACACACACACACACACACAGAGAGAGAGAGAGAGAGAGAGAGAGAGAGAGAGAGAGAGAGAGAGAGAGACAGAGAGAGACAGAGAGAGACAGAGAGAGAGACAGAGAGATACAGAGACAGAGAAATACAGAGACAGAGAAATACAGAGACAGAGAAATACAGAGACAGAGAGTGACAGACGGAGAGCTCTGTCCTGGCTGGTAGCCTCAATTTTTTTTACTGGGATGTGTATTTGTTTGGGAGGTCCCTGCACTTTCTCCAGTTTGTGAGACAGAGGGGACACACTTTCAAGCAACACCTGTGTGATGCTCCTAAGAGGTCCCTGAAGGCTTGTACTTTCCCAAGAATCTGACTTTTGGCAGCCAGGTGTGCTACTCAGTGCTTAACACAGGGATGGATGTCCCAGCTTGCTGGTGACTCTGCTGAGATCTACTGTAGTAAATGCTTATGTGCTGGTGATCTGCTCAGCAGGCTGCAGAGTAAGGAGACAGAGTCTCAGTAGATGGAGCGCTTGTACAAGTGGCTCTTCCCCATAACCAAGGATAGAACCACAGTCTGGCAAAGACGAGGAGCAGGCTATTAGAGCCGAGACCCAGAGAGACAGCGGGGTCTCTCCTTGGTGGGAACCCTGGAGGATAAGGCGAGAAGGCTGTGTGGGTGAGAGAATTTGCTAGGGAGTGAAGAGCACTCCCCTCTGTGACCCAGGGTGGGGTCAGAGAGCTGCCGAGACTGATGGTTGTGGCATTGAGAGGACTAGGTTGCGAACTAAGGAATAATGGCTGGCCCACACTAGTAGGACACTTGTGCGTGTGTCAGACTGAAGGGCTTGGTCACACCTTGGCAGTAGGCTCTTCCCTGGGTGTCACAAGTTAGAAAAGGTAAGGGAATGGTGACCAAAGGCTCTGGGACTCTAGGGGTTAGGAAAACAGTTTAGCTGTCAGCAGGTACTTCAGGGTCTAGCCTGGGGACAACGGTGGAGCCTGTTGAGACCAAGGCAGCAGTGGGATAGTTGGACTAAGTAGATCTCACTTCCTGTAATAGCAGCTTCCTGTGAAGGTGAGGGAGAGGCAGGCAGTACCTTGTGGTCGTTTCCAAACAGAGGTGGTTCTGTGATTAAGAAACAGGACTTGGAAGTGGGTGAAACAAGGATGTCCTGAAAGAGAAACCATCCTTACATTAAAGCCCGAAGCCTTGAATCTGGTGAGATTCCCTTCTCTAAGTTCTTAGGTGGGTCCTCTTAAGACCCCCACCCCGTCCATTCACCAGCAAGTCTGACTGGGTTGACCTACACCCCACGAGCTCATGTTCTAAAGAACTAACTTTGACAAATCAGTATGCAAGTGGCTGGCTGTCCAGCTAGCATTAGCACCCTGCACAAAGGGCCCAGTGAGCCACTGTTAGAGCCTTCTCACGGGATACACACCACCACACACCCCTGCGCTTGTCCATTCCTTTGGGCCCTGGACTTTGGGCCTTCCTCTGCTCTTTGTTTTATTAACAGCTGAGTGGACTTGGCATCTGCAGAACCTTGAGGTTGGGGAGTTTGTGTGGGGTCTGGGCAACTCCCCTTTGGAAAGGGTGGGCTCCCATTGGAGAACCAGAATCGTCCCAATGAAGTTGAATCACCAGTCTGGTCAGGATGGCTGCAGCGGCTGTGACCTTCCTCTAGACTGAGTCTTGGAATGGGAACCTGGAAGCGCTCCAGGCAGCCCTCAGTATCAGTGCTTATCCCTAGACTTCAGCCACCAAGGGAGGGAAGCCAAGGAATTTCCAGGGCCTTCTAGCCTCTCTGGGTTCTTTGGTAATCCAGTAGGAAAACAGAATTGTAATGGGGGATGGGGTGGTGAGCAAAACAGACTTACTTGCTGTCCCCGGACAGACAGGCTTTCGATAGCATTCCTGTGTTCAGTAGGAGCCAAGAGCCAGTGGCTGACACAGACAATGCCTCTCTCTGGTTATCAGACAGCCGACAGCAGGGCAGGCGGATAGCACCTCCACTGGATAGAAGCCTTGGCCAAGGAGGCCCTGGGACCCTACTGGGAAGCCAAGCCCTCTTGACTTCTCAGCCAGACAGTTTCCATGTCTCTGCTCCAACTCACAGGCTCCTAGCACTTCCACTTATCCTGGCACATGTGGGCAAGGCTGAAGAGTTTGTTTCTCTCTGTGTGTCTCCCCATCTCCTGAATTCTTTACTTTCTCCCTTGACAAAGGGGGATCTGCATGGGGAAGGTTGTGTTCGCTGGAGTCTCGTAGCCGAGTGCCTTTGGCTCTTGTGGCAGGCCATTCCTTTGCAGTTTACTGCATCTAGCTCTTCATTTGCTGGTACGTAGCAGCTCCCTGCAGGCCACAGGGAAAGGATGGCATCAGGCACTCAAAGGCTCTGCTTCCGAGTTCTTTGTGGCCTCGTAGGTAACTTTGCTGAGGCTCAGCTCTTAACCCCTGCCTGTGTGCAAGCTCAGCACAGTCCCAGTCCAAGGCAGAGAATTTGGAGAAGTCTACGGGCTGTCACTTTGGGGGTCACCGCCATGCTGTCTCTGGATTGAGTCCGGCGGCTATCTCTCTGCCCAGTTGTTTTGGGGGTTTTTTGTTTGTTTTTTATCTTTTGAGACAGGGTTTTCTTATATGTAGCCTTGGCTGTGCTGGAACTAGCTATATAAACCAGACTGGCCTCAAACTTACAGAGATCTGCCTGCCTCTGCCTTCCAAGTGCTGGAATTAAAAGGTGCGCACCACCACACCCAGCTTCCTACCCAGATCTGTACATGAACATCTGCTCTGTTCCCTTTCTAAGAGGTGATATGCTAGGAAAATGCAGGTCTGTTCTAGGTGAACACAACCCCCACTTACTATATAACCAGACAAATTCACAGTCTCTCTGACATCATTGACTCCCTTGAAGTGAGGGCAGCTGTTAAAAGCTGTTAAAGGCTGGCTTACAGGGGCTGGTGAGATGGCTCAGCGGGTAAGAGCACTGACTGCTCTCCCAAAGGTCCTGAGTTCAAATCTCAGCAACCACATGGTGGCTTACAACCACAGGTAATGAGATCTGACTCCCTCTTCTGGTGTGTCTATATAATAATAAATAAATTAAAAAAAAAAAAAAGGTTGGCTTACAGGGCTGCCTAGCCCATTCTGAAGCTCAGAATGACCCTGAGGGGTATTGAGAAATAAAGACATCACCCAGATCGAAGGGACCACTTGGAGGAGTGGCCACGCATGTCTGCTAGAGGAAGGGACCCCCCACTTGCGGAGGGGTAAGTCTCGGGGAGGTTCTATCACCGCCTGCCTGTCTGCATTTCTGTGGCTTGTTCTGAGGCACCTCTGCTGATCCATCCCCCAGAGCTCCTTCCTCTGAGGAGGGAGAGGCAGAGTAGGTATGGTGGTTCATGTTCTGACTCCTGGAAGAATCGGAGTGAGCTTCCCTTCCCCTCCAGACTCGTGAGCAGCTGACAGACAAGGTGATGTCACACGCCACACTGCTAGGTCTACTCTGCTAGGTAGAGCAGCCTGTAAGAAACTCTAAAATTAGAGACTCTTCTGAACGCCAACCAATTTTCCTTCCTTCCTTCCTCCCTCCTTCCCTCTCTCCCTTCCTTCTTCCCTTCCTTCCTTCCTCCTTCCCTTCCTTCCTTCCTTCCTCCCTCCCTCCCTCCTTCCTTCCCTTCATCCCTCCCTCCCTCCTTCCTTCCTTCCTTCCTTCCTTCCCTCCTTCTTCCCAAGAGCCCCTGTGTGTGATAGTTATTCAGGCAGTGAGTATCCCTTACAGCTTCAAAACTGGGCTGATTAATCAAGATACAGCTGTGAGAACCATCCTTGCAGGGCACTGGGGTTAGGGCATGAGAGAGGACATTCAGGCCTCACTCCTGCCTTCTCCAACAGAGGAGGAGGCCTCTTTACTGTGGGTCAGGTGGCTGCTCTCGGTCCTACACCTCAGGCCCAAGCAGTGTCACTGTACCTCAGCATCTAGTCATGCCTGGTGTAGACAGTAAATGCTAGTTGAGTAAATACCTCAGCATCTAGTCATGCCTGGTGTAGACAGTAAATGCTGTTTGAGTAAATACCTCAGCATCTAGCCATGCATGGCATAGACAGTAAATGCTGGTTGAGTAACGGACTTCTGAGATGGGAGGAGAGATATGCACAGTGGTGGGGTGGACGAGGATGGGGTACAGGTGAAGATAAAGAGGAGAGCAAGAGCCTTGTAAAACTTACTTCTCATGCATTGCTTCAGAGCCCTTCCACTCAGGGTCTCAAAGATGATGAGAATAAATGGTAAAGATCCACACCCTGGAGAGATGGCTCAGCAGTTAAGAGCACTGGTTGCTCTTCCAGAGGACTCGGGTTCAATTCCTAGCACCTGCATGGCAGTTCACAACTGTTTATAACTCCAGTTCCAGGGGATCTGACACCCTCAGACAGACAGACAGGCAGGCTGAACACCAATGCACATGAAATAAAAAGAAATAAATTATTATTATTTCGTCTTTCTTTCTTTCTTTCTTTCTTTCTTTCTTTCTTTCTTTCTTTCTTTCTTTCTTTCTTTCTTTCTTT